>OZ032120.1:1393668-1646168 GCA_964026355.1 Pseudorhiza aurosa
AGAGAGAGAGAGAGAGAGAGAGAGAGAGAGAGAGAGAGAGAGAGAGAGAGAGAGAGAGAGAGAGAGAGAGAGAGAGAGAGAGAGACCCTGAGAGAGAGAGACCCTGAGAGAGAGAGAGAGAGAGAGAGAGAGAGAGTATATTCCCTTTTCCTTTGCGCTAGACAAATGAAGTTCTTTCTACTGACATTAAACGCTGCACCTACCATCTGCTCCCATACTTTTTGTTGCACATGCCGGATTAAGCGAACTGGGCTACAGTTCGCGAATACTGGTATTGAACTTGAATTCACGACAAAGCAAGGCAATAATCCAACTATACCACAAGTCCACCGTTCATAGGACGTCCAAATTATTTATTTTTCATTCACAAAGATTTTTTGTTGATACTCTCGAAAAGCCGTAAAAAAATACTCTGCCACATAAATTTACATGTACTTGTACGTTGTACATTATAGTCCCAATAAATTATGTTTCCACACGTCAGAATGACATTTAGGTTTTGTGCTAGAAGACTTTTGATCCTAAGATTATTCATCTGTTACCGAAGTGTATTTTTTGTTAAAAATTTTACTTAAGTGCTCAATTTAATCACCTGTTATCTTATCGTAGTACTTTTTAAAACTTTATTCAAATTTGCAATCGGTTTCATTTGTTCCCAATATTTATCATCTACTTACGTTCTGTTTAAACGTACAATATATTCATCTGTTATCTGCAAATGCCATTTTTGATGATGAAACGTAGTCAAATTTTTCATGGCTTAGCATCTTTATATGTTATTCGAAACTACGCTAGCATTTGTATCAATTTAAATTTTGTTGCTTATAACTGCTGCTGGCTTCACTATTTGAAGAAACATTTCTATATTCTTATCGACCACCAAAAGGTGAAGGAATGTTACAGTTCCGCAGAGGCCAGCGCATATAAATTTGGCGTCGCCATAATCATAGAATTCTTATGTCTATGCTTGAAATCAAGTAGAATTATCTCATATTTTCCGCTTAGTGAATGCAGCGATTTTTCGATCTGATAGTATTTAATTCAACAGCATTTGATCTCGTGAGATGTCTCACAAGTTGAATAATACCTAATTCCTTTTCAGTTCGTGTGCCTGCTTCTTGGGAATCTGTGCGAATCAGCAACGGCCAGCTACGAAATCGAATTATTTCTAAATGTTTTAAATGGAGCTTTGTTGCTTCTTGGTGAAAATATCGTCGTTCTCAGATCTTGCCTTGCCGGCTTTCTCAATATTTGTCGACATTTTGAACACGTCTTTGCTGTGAATGGGTAAGTTTGGAAATTGATGAATTCATGTTGATAAGAAATTGAATACTTTTGTTTCAATTCGGTTGTGAAGTATTTCTCAAGTCAAATCCATCTTGCGTAGCGGTTTGGGTTGCTGACTCACAATCAAACGGTTATGGGTTCGAATCCTGATAATGAAAGTAGCGGGAAACCTCCTCATAGGGCGCCTTTCCTAGATGTGATTCCGAGCCCTGCCTTCGTTTAAGCAATGCTAAGAAATCGAATATGCCCGCGCAGGTTAGCTGACGTGATTGAATCTCAAGGTATCATTGCAGTCTCTTAGTGAAATCGGATTCCCCGTTTTGTGGAATTCGTTTTCCTTTGCAACTAGTCGTGCGTTAGTTGTATGACATTAGTAAGGTGTTGTTAAAACATTAAAAGTAAGACATTTGATGAGTAGTGAAACATCATTCTAATCCACATGTGAATTGTTCATGATTTTTTTCATCTTTCCTTTATGTAGATACCGGTACATCCTGCCAACTATTTTAAAAGTCTACTGCCAGCATCAAGATAATAGTCTTGTAGTCGATGCCATAGAGGTAATTGTATTTCCCGATCCGTGATTTTTATTGCGAAAAGAACATAGAGCAAAGTTTTTGGGGCGATGCTGATGTATAAGCAGCCTTAAGGATTGCTGATGTAAGAATTCGTCACGAATCACCATTGTAATCAGTAATTATCTTTAGCCGTCCACGTCTTTATAGACATTATGCGGCTAACTACTGTATGCTCTTTCCCGTAAGATTTTATAGAAAGATGTAATTCACTAATACTGTAAGATTTTTTCGGGGCATCCCAACTCTCGCCCACCATCAAGATCTCTCTCATAGTTAGTTAATTTGATTTCATCTAGTGGTGTAGTTCCTCTGAAAATTTTCGGATGCAGTGTGCGAATCATTAAATTTTTGCGGAAATAAATTACCGCTCCACTCCCTAATCACCTGAGCTGATGGGTGCTATTTGATAGCTAGTCCGCCATGGGATGATTCTTGGCGGTGATCTGTTGATGCGAGCTTTTGCCAATTGTGTTGGAGGGAATCGAAATGCAGTATTTGGTCGGCAAATTTTCATAGGCCCAAAAAATCGTGCTCAATCGAATCAATGCCTGCAATTAAGATTTTGCACTGGCATTTGAGTTTTTGCCTTTTTAGAAACATTTTCCCATTCACCTTTGATGGGATATGAAAGTAACGATAGCGAAATTTTGAAATCTTGAAATGATGCCTTCCCTTGTAATTTCAGTTTATCGTTGGACAGTTCCTGACGCTTCATCAAAACCCTTTTCTACTCCAGGTAATGCCCTTTTGTAGATTTCGAGGAAGTCTTGAGTAGGAGTCATTAGGTTTTTCGCTTATTTTGTACGTTTAAAGAAACTACTTAAAATTTATCTGGTTATTTATAGTTACCAACAGTTAAATTTCTTGATCAGTTACCGCCTTTTTGGCCTCAATCTTTCGTATTTTTTCCATTATTGCATAAACTGAAACATATTTGTCGACGTGCTTAACTCTCTTCTCTGACTTCAATTATTATGAAGTGTTTTATTCATCTCTACTATCCAGCTGTTTGCCAGTGCTGCCCCTATGATGCGATCAGAAGTGACGCAAGACTTGCTTGTCACCAATACAATGGACTACGTGAGCAATCATTCTTTCATTAATTGTCTAATTATTGTTATTGAGCTTAAATGCAGTGCACAAGCCGAAGGGAAAAGCGTTTGTTATTAATCAGTGAATCGTCATTTGCAAATCCATCGCATCAATTATCTTCTTTCAGATCACTGCTGGAGTTCTTTGCAAGCTGTTGCTTTCATTGGACAAGAACATCGATGATACTCTGGGCATCCTGAGTCTTGTTTCTGGAGACAAGCCGATTCAAGCTTGCGTGAGTTAATAAATGTCTCATTCTACCCTTAGTCTCATCTTAAACCTCTTTCTTTCTCATCCGAAATGCTAACCACATTTTCCGTTCAAGCAATGCACCTTTCCTGAGTCCTACAACTTGCCTTCTTTCAAATCTAAAGTCAATAAACTTGATCTGATCACCATCTCTCCTTAGCCTTTCACTTTATTCCTTTGCTGGGGCATTATAGGGCTATAATGGCCCTTCCTCGACATAACTCACTAAAAAAGCAACACATATCTCGTACCAACCGGACGCAATAGCTACCATTTTTTCATGAAATTCTCATTCATCAACGCACACAAATAATTAATCTTTATTTCAAAGCAATTTCCCTCAGCTGCATAAACACTTGACTTCGTGTTAGGCTTAACGAACTTTATCCCACAAATCATCATTCATCCCAAGAACATGACGTCTTATCTTCTTTTTCCTTTCCTAAATCCTACAACTTGCCTCATTTCAAATCTAAAATCAATAAACTTGATCTGATCTCTTTCTCTTCTTAGCCTTTCACTTTCCTCCTGTCTTGTGTCTTTGTATAGGCCACCATGGCCGTGCCCCATCATAATTTACTAAAAGAATGGTTTAACCTAAGCCTCATGATGTCCAAGGCTATTAATAAATGCAAGCAGATCAGAACAGATTACCTATCAGTGAGGCTTGGATGAAATAAATCGATCCTTTGTTATACCCCAATCGTTACATTTACGGGATGGAAATGTCTAGCGTGCTTTGGTAGCTTAAATCTTGTTTTTAGAGAGGATTCGATGCAAAGCTACGTTAGTTGACATGTGTCTTTTTCTTGATTCGTCTCATTGCTCAATTTTTGGTTTTGGGCATTCTCTTATGAAATATCTTTCCCCTGAATTTACAACACTAGTCTAGATTTTTGTGGTTTAGATTGGTGCCGTGGCGTAGTGGTTAAGCATGCGGCCTCACAACACAGGGGTTGTCAGTTCGATTCCTCCATGTGTCACTTTTCAAACGCCATTGATGAGGAAGGCAATGGAAACCACTTCATGAATTCCACTTTCCTAAAAAAACTCAGAGCCCTGTCTCTGGTTTCTGCTACGTTCGAAATCGAATTTGCAACGCAGTTAGAATAGGCGTAGACCAGGTGGTTTTACCTGTCAATTGACTTTTCCCTGTTAGATCGTTCCACCAATCGTGCGCAAGACTGTTGTTTTTAAGGAGGAGTGCGCAGTTTATGTCCATGATTGGCAAAAATGATACCACTTGAAATCAACTGAAGAAACCAAAGTTGATTCGGTTTTTTCATGCTGACCCAAGGTTTAAGAGTACTGGGTCGGAGTTTGTTACCGCTTGATCACAACTGTCCTCTTTTGAAGATAGCCAAGTTTTTAGTGATTTTTACAATGTGCCCATAGCCTACAAAGTGACGCAATACCTCTAAAAAGGATATTTTCATCACCCTTTGAAGTAATTTGTACTTCATGGATGAGAGTTGGCGAGAGATCAATTAAATCATGTTGCAGGCAATGACCTTACTCGGGTTTTCTGATGCTACCATTAAAGGCGTAAAATTTTACAATTTTTATTCAGCAGATTGCGGGACCTGCTACAGCTTTTTTGTAATTTCAAATTCATCCTATCTCTGCAGGATTCAGCATGCAAGATTGAGAACGTTGAATTCAGTATGTTTGACATTGCGGTCCGACTAGGAGTCACTGTAATCGCAAGTGAACCGAGATCTCAAAGAGCAACGGAAATGCTGGTTTGTTTTTCTGCGTAAAATAGCATTAATACAAAATTAGATGAAAATGCTTCAGATTTTTGTGCTAAAACTCTATTTGAATTTGTTTCATGGTGTAAAACGAGTTGCTTATTATTCCATCGAACCAGCAATGAATAATTGCTAATATATTCTTGCTACTTGTTATTTGAATAACTTTATTTCTCAAGTGGGGTCTCAAAGATTCTCCAGCTTGTGAGGGCGGCTTCGCGAACCAAACCCTGGAATACCTGTTATGGCGTCGCCCAATCGTTGAGAATAAACCTAGGAGCTCCAGAAAATGACTTTCTGGTCTACTAGACGAACTAGGTTTCTCTTCCATGCACATCGCGACTAAGGAGAACTTCTCACTTCTACTTAAAGAATCTTGTCTACAGCAGCCATGTCTCGCCTGCTGTTTGATAGAGAGTTGACGCTTGGAGTACCTCAACTATGTTTCGTAGTTATCGATAACACCAAGAATGGCTACTACATGTGCCTATACACTACCTTCATTTCTGTGACCTGGTTGTTGCGAAGTCCAGAAAAATTGTTCGAGTATGGAGTAATTCAGCCGGGCTGCTCAATTACGTCAAATTTATTTGCATTTCCCCCAAAGACGAAATCTGAAGGAATGGTTTACAGTTACTGCTTTTAAGTACTCTTACGCTATTCTAGACAACGCTTCAAGCTTCCTTCTAGGTTGTGACCACTTCAATCATACCCCATTACTTGCTGTACCTGAAGCAGACAACGGACGCAGCGAGGTGTTCACAAGACGATAACGAGGCGCAAGAAGCAATGACGAAAGAGATTAAACAAATTCGAATTCTCTATAACTACCTGAAGGTTATCATCGAGAACTCAAAGCATCTTAGTAGGTATGTGATCGCACCTGGCAGTCATTTAACCTAGCTAAAAGGTCTTCATCAATGGGATTGAGCGCAAGTTGACAATGGAGAAAATCTACAATTTGATTTTTTAAGTACAGATTAAGTAGTTGAAAGAGGATCAAAAATGCCAACATTATAGACAACATTTTGACTATTTTCTCCTGTAGCATCACTCATTATAGCCAAGTACGGTTGGCTTGGTTTCGAGCAGCCGTGGCCCTCTTCGCCAGCCGTCTCCACTCATCTCGTTAGCATCACTACCCAGGCTAATATTCATTTTTTATTCAAAGCGATGTGGTTGCTGCTTACGTATCTCGGTTGAAAATATCTTGTTTACATCCTTTTTTTACATTTCATCGTTATCTTAATGATGGTTATGCATGGTCGATATTTAAAAGCACTTTTTAGCAACTAATCATGAGTTCATTTTTAATGAGCAGTTTGAATCATTTCGTTTCCGTGCTATTTTTTTACTGATTTGTTTTTCCAAAGTCATCAAAACTAGAGACAGTTTATCATCTTTATATGGAGTTCAGAAAGTTCTGATGAAATTTTGCTATTTAATCTAATGCACGCTCTTTTTCCACTCGAATTTCTCTCAGTTGCCTCTCTGTCATTATGACATGCATTTCTCGTGTTTCTAGTCCTTTCAAATGTGAATTCATTGAAATCCAAGATGGCGATGGGCCTTTTCTTGATGAGAGTTCGTTCGGCTTGAATCCAAACATGCTGTCATTGTCATGGTGGAGCAGTGTATTTGGAAATGTGAAATCGTGGTTCGGTTGGAAGTCTGACAATCTAGCTTATTCGGAAGACATTGACCGGATTTCTGAAACAGGTAGCGAGTACTTTTCCAATTCGAAACTTCTTTTAACTGTTTTATTGTGATGAATAAGATTTCTGGTCTGATGTCATCCGGAGAACATGCAACTTATGGAGCTTCTTGCCTTCTTCTTAAAGAGAAAGCTTAGTTTCTCGTTAATGCAAATTTTTATTTTGGATATAAAGAAATCTAATTGCCTTTGTCTGGTTTCCTGAATCAGTATGATAAATCTAGCTAGACCCAGTGCTTGATTGTCTGCTGTTTCGCTGCAGATGAGCTGCCGATGTCTTCTGAAGAAAAGAATGCAGTGAGAAAGTTTTGCCTACCGCGAGTGACTCTGTTATTCTTGGTAACAGAGTTCCTGACGAATGCTGCATCCAGAGTTAAAGAGATACGGTACTTGATAAGAAGAAAGATTTCCGTGCCAGATATTGTCATTGAACGTGGACAAGTATCGGTAAGACATGATTAAAAAGAAATTCACTGAACAACTGAAAAATGTCATTTTTAAAATTTAGGCACGTAATCCACGTAAGGTTTTGTGTATAGCATCCCACAAATAAAGTTCAGTTTAAGCCCCAAAATGTTTTTTGCGTACTACATCGGACAGCAATGTCTATTGTTTGTATGGATTATGACAAGCAATCCTTATCTTTCTGGTGTATGTGAACATGGCTTGGCTAGCAAGCATCTTGAATGCTTTTTATGATAGTCTAGATGGGGTGTTGGATAGAAATCGTTGTTGATGAACAATGGAGATATTGTAAATCGTTCATTTCTGCATCCCCATGGTATTTTGTTATGGCGATTTTCTGTCTCAATTTTTCCACTCATATTCATTAGACGATCTCCAATATCCTGACGTCACTCCTGTCGCTCTCACCTAAAAACCAAGAGCTGTTGCTGAGTATTGGGTTTCAAAGGTAAATATCATTCTATTAATTTTTCGTACTCCGTCACTGGATGCTCCGTAGAGTCTGCCGATAATTTCTACAACTACATCAATGATAATTCTACATCAAGCTAATATCAAATCAGGTGTTAGGATAGCTTAGTCGTAAGATTCTTGCGTATTGATCCAATGGTTAGTGGTTCGAATCCCCCTTAGCTAAACTTCCACATAGAGTGAGGAGAGTCGCCAGCTCTCTGTAAATCCAGGCTTAGGAATCACGAGGTGTGGTCACATCGAGAGGAAGGACCTGGTCACTGCTGGAAAAGTAAAAAGCTTCTTAGTGTCCAACTTTCTACCTCCGACGTCTAGGTAGAGTCATATAAAAAAGTTATACGCAATCACGGAGTCGTTTCTAGCGAGGAAATAGACCGAAAGATGTTCGTTTCTTTTCCATCGCATACTTTTTCCTTTTGCATGTACCCAGGGGATTCATGAAATTTCTTTCTTAAATTATCATAAATTTTAGGGTAGTTGCATCGTGACCCATCAGAGGTGCAAACAGTACCCAGGTGTTTCCTTAGGACCTCTCTCCTCCTGTGTGATCACAAGGAAAATTCCGCTTACTGTCAAAGCCTTTAATGTTATCACATCCGTTTCAGCTCCTTATGCCAATTGACATGGTTGCTCAGATCGAAGCGATCAAAATTATTTTTACATTGCAAATTAGATTGATGATTGTTTGAGATAATCTGTTCTCTTTTGATCATCAGTCGTGCCAATAATTCTTTGAATGAAGTCGAATGCTCCCAAAGTTGCATTGCTATTCTTTGTCGTCTTTTTTAAAGGTTTATGCTGTACGCTATGTCGTCAATCGATTGGAGCGGTGATCAAGAAACGCACCTTGCACAAATCATATGTAAAGTGAACAGGCTCCTTCAGAAGATCGTCAACCATGCAGAGCACCAAGTATGTCTTATCTCTCTCTCTTCATTTGCAAAATGATTCTGCAGAATTTACCATCTAAATGGCTCTAATTTTCCGTATATTAATTTTCTGCCAGTCTGTTGTGTATTTTAAAGTTGTCAGTAATCTTTTTGAGCACTTTCATTGAAATCCCGAACCAATATTGAAATCTCATCGTCACCTAGACATATCAATACCGAGGGCAGATCGCTACTTTTATTGTAAACTATTTCAGGATCGGCTTAGAATTGACACCAGATTAGTGTATGCACTTGCATCTTCAAAAGAATGAATATTACGTTTTGATGCTAACTTTGAAATTGTTCCCTAATCCTTAAAGCAATCCATGCAACTCCTTTCCTTCTTTTTAACTGCCATCTCTCCGTCTGGTTGCACAACAGACTAGCTTTGCAATTTCAATTTCGTTCTAGGAATTCGTCTGCTGGGACGTCTTGGAAACAGTTTTAAGAGGTTTGTCATCTAGTCTGTTACGTCATCATTCACCCTCTATCGTGTCGCAGCCTTTTTTGTTCTGAACTACGTGTGTTTTGCATTCATATCACATCGATCTTAACTACTCTATCCTAGTCTTTTAGTCTCCTGTTGTTGTCGTTGTGTTTTCATGCTAATATCCGTGGTGTAACTTCGATAGGCCTTAAACCGGAACGCCTTTCCACGAATTCAGAAACATGCTGCTTATTCTTTACCGTGTTTGAAGGAATACAATTTTGGGAAGCTATCAAGATATTATCATAATTATGATCATGAAAATTCAATTATCTTAAGACAGTAACCCATTCAGCAGTGCTGGTTTACAAGGGGCCATCCATCTACAAACTAATTTAACAAAATTGCGATATGTAAGAATTAAGATACAAATTTCCATTACTAGTAGAAATCCAAAGCGACAAAATAGAGCTGGAGCAAAAATATTTAAATAGCTACTTTAAAAGATTTTACTGATGGCGCCTTTTTGCAGCAGGTGATAGGCCGTTCCAAGCCTTTGCTCCCCTAAAGGAAAATCCTTTTTGCCCACTACTTGTCTTTTTAAAGGGAGTCTAACATCACTATGAGTGTTCCTTTTTAAAGGCAGTCTAAGATCACTATGAGTGTTTCTTAGAGCTCGCGAAGAGCAGCGAGAGTTGCGAGTAAACAGATTCTTTAGATATAATGTGGCAAGTTCATTTAGGGATTTATACGTCGTGACAGCAACTTCGTAATCGATCAATTCTCTTCACTTTGGCATCTGCATAAGCCATTTTTGCTGTTTATTAAACTAGAAACCATTAAACCTCTTGTTTTCACTCAATACAATATTTAATCATTTAATATCGAGCTCTCTTTCTTTTTAGGAATCAATTTAACCATTTGGAAGCAATCTCAACTCTCTCTTCTGCCTGAAATCAAAGTAACAACCTTCACATCATATAGTTTGACAGAAATTCTTGAAACAATTCGCCCGTTTGTAATTCTGAGATTAAGATGACTTTGTTAAGGTTTTAACTTGAAGAAGACTGCCAAGGTATTCGCCGTAGAATGCCGTTTCAACGACGCGAATTTTCATATTGCAACGGCCAAGTTGTGCCCATAGAACTGATTTATCTTTCATTTTCTTGCTAGCTTTAACTCATATAATAAAATTTTCGTCATGCTGATACAGGTTATTTTGTCTTATTCGTAACTTGTTGTGGAATGTTTCAAGATGAAATTCGTAGACAGTTACCTAATTTCCGCTATTTCTCTCCCTTTCTCTCCTTTTCTCGTCTTTTCTCTCCTTTTCTCTTCTTTTCTCTCCTTTTCTATTCTTTTCTCTCTTTTTCTCTTCCTTTAGTTTGTTGCTTATCCCTTTCCATTGTCATTTTTGTCCAGGATTTGCTGGATTGGTGTCTACAACTGATTCTCTGCGAAAGTTTCGACTCAATAAACTGCTCGTTTGCAAACGTGGCTGCGAAATTAGCTGCCAGGCTAATACAAGCCAAACCAGATATCTTCAGTTTGCCCATCGTTTGCGGCGATTATCACCTCTCAACTGACCTTGATCGTGTAGAAAAGTTTTTTATCAACTGGTTGCTTCCCCTTTGCTTCAGGCTTGGTACTGGCCGTTACGGTGAGCTTCGTCTTATTTCTTCCTTCAGCCGATTTTGACGCTCAATTTCTTGATGCTTAGTTTTTCCAATTATGTGCAGGCGCAGTGTTATAGCTAGGTCAAGACTCCTTCGGTACATGTCTGAAAGCTCTCTTAACATGCAAAAGTTTATCTTTGATGCTGTAATGATCTGAGCAGCTTGCACAGCATTCTGGATTCATGAAATGGACAGGTTTTTATGTCCTGCTACATTTTGATAATGATGAGTGAGGCCATTTTGTGCTCGCGACATGAAGACATGTACAATACATTGTTGGCATGGTAATTAGAGCAGAGTGAGTGTGCCCTGGGTTCTGTGGCATCCAGTGCATTCCCAGATGCCCTTGATCTTTGCATCTAGTAGCAATTGGTTGTCTGGTGTACAGCTTGGGCACTTCGCGGCGAGAAATAGATATCGCACCATCCAAATGCGGGAACCTGCAGTTTCCCCAATGGCTGAGTATGGTACCTCTCTCTTTAGGCCAACTTCTTCATCTTCTGAGTTGTATGTGCAAAACAAAGGTGGAAGAAGCCTGGAAATATGTGACAAACCTGTAATCGTCTGAAATCCAGGATGGAGTTGTCACAAACAGGTGCCTGGAAGAAAAGTTTAGAAAGCGTACTTTGACTAATGCTTCGATTCAAAACAACCGCGTTTTTCAGTCAATTGATGATTTCTTTGTTTTTTATGCAGATTATCCGAGGCTATTTGACGATGACGTTGAGTTTGCATTGTCGATCACTCTCACACTTCTGTCTCCGATGTTGTGCCAGTTCAATTTTGGATCCAATAATGATTTGGACTCATTGCATTCGCTCGTTAATGACACAAACTCAACAGCGCTTCGAACCCGCAGCAGTAGCCAGAGTATTGTCCTCACGTCTAAGACGTACAAAATTCTCTTTCTCGGTGAGCTTCCGTTATCACACAAGTGTCGTGTGCATAATATTTTGTTGTATTCCGCACAGGTAGATGTATTGACTCGCAGGATCATTTATCTTAAAGCATTTTTAAAGGAATTTTTGGGAATCGTGACTAATGATACTTGCAATGGTAATGAGTCATTACTTGGTAAGCATTCGATATTTGTTTTTTGGGCGAAACATTAGTTATCATTATCTGCATCTTTTATTTCTAATTGCTGTTCCCGTCTCTGTAATGCCAGGTCTAAAGATTCTGGTCGTTGCTTTTGAAGACAGTTTCATACATCATTGGAAACAAGTCGCAGAAGTCATACAGAGATTGATTGAAACTAACAAAAGTATGACCTACTTTTTCCGTTAAGCGTACGTCCGCAATGTTTTGTGGGACCATGTTATTCATCACAGAACGTTCCTCTGCCATAGCGGTTATTTTTGGCGGAATAGACCTAATCTACTTTTTCCTTCAGCCAGTAAGCTGCACATCAAGCCTCCCGACCACCTCCCTTATAGTTGCTCAATGGCCCTCTTTACTATCATCTCACCTGTCAATAAAGCTGCTGAATAATTATTATTATCATTATCTCAAGTTCTCCAATCAAAGAAGAGCATGCATCAATGCAATGCCGACCTGTTGCATAGTTTTCTGAAAGTAATATATCAACCTTGAAGTCTTGCGATGATATATTTGCATCAAGAATTGTGGACAAATTTTGCTTCACAGAGAAATGTTGATAAACCCCTTCTTTGAAAGCTAACTACAGATATTTTAGATTCACTCCAGTATTTACTAAACTACTCATTTTATTCCATTTGACAGATGAGCCTGCTTTGTGGGACTTTCTCCACTTTATTGTTGACAATCGCTCTCCTTTACTCATCCATCTTATGCCAATTGTTGCTGAAAAGGTAATTCAAATGCTCATCTGCTTCATTGATTTTGCTTTCCTTGAATGCACTGAACAAAAAAGAAATGTTTGAATCATTTATTGTGAGCATGGTATGGAGGGATCTCGCATTCCTTGCCCTTCCAATATACGCAACACTCCTTACATGTACCTTAGCCAACACGAGGAAGATGCCTGTATGTTGTTGCGATTTTTTAAATACATCATGTCTAGAAACCGCTAAAATTCTACTTAGTCTCTCAAACTGTCTCTATGCAGCATAATTATCACTTAAAACTTGAGAGATCCTCAAACGTTTTGCTTCATATTGCAATTAAACCTTTTGCCACCATTTGAAGCTGAACATTTTCTCTCCTTTTAATCACATTGTAGGCTGGAAACGAGGAGAACTTATCGAATGAGATCCGTAGTTGCAAAACTAGAATCAAGAGAGATTTTTGGAATCCAACCAGCTGCACATGCAGAACCGATGTTTTACGGCGTTTGCTTGACGACTTGACAGACTTGAAGCATGACAATATTGAGATGGAGGTGTTAAGGCCGTTATCTCCACCGCCCAGAGGTCGCATCAGGTCTAAATCAACTCACAACGATCGCTCTATGATGATCACCAAATTTGATAAGGAATGGGAGAGTTATGATAAAGAAACTAATATCTCGAATGAGCCTTTCGGTGATGGGGCGGATGGATGCGATGCAATAGAGCAATTGCCAAAGCGGAAGGCATCTACCAAGCGGGTGAAGATATCTGCAGAGCCGATCGTTATCGAGGAAGAACGAGGCCGCTCGGCTAGTTTCCATGGGGATGAAGGACAACAGAAGACAAGTCCCAGGGTAGTGTTGAAAAGCAGGCCAGTTCTGAAACGGCAATCGGCCGAAGATGAAAGTAATGATAGTTTTACGACAGACGCAAAGAGTGATTTACCGCTAGCAACCAATGATGCTAGCAATCCTGAAAAATCTCGACCATTCAATTGGCAACGGTTTAATCGTGTACGAAAACGGGAGGACAGCAGACCAGTAAGGGCGCGAAAACGCGATCGCTGGAAGCGGGAGAACAGCTTTAATTATCGGCAAAAAATGCAACACCAAGTCTCGTTTAATGAAGAGGAAGAAGAAGAAGATGAAAATATGAAGGGGACTGAAGAATTGGACGACGCAAAAATTGGCATGGAAGCGAGAATACCCGTGAATGATAGAAAATCAAGTGAAGAGAACAACGGAAAAATGTCGCCAGTTTTCTCCGATTATGCCATAGAAGATGAGGCCCAAGTAGCGAATTCGTTTGCAAGTTTCAATGACAGAAAGATTGCTGAAGAGGAAGAGAAAAGACAGTTCAGTGATGATTCGCTTCCTTATACAAAGAAGGTGAAAAATGAGAGCGAAAATGACGCCATCAAAATAAATTTTGATAAAAATGGCGAGGAGAGTTTTACGTCACCGAATGGAAACGGTGCGACTGATAAAGAAGTAGTTAATGTCTCTTACGCAAGGAAGGCCTTTCAAGGTCACCCGATCCTGACGAGAGGGAAGGCACACATTGACAACATTTCGAGCATAAAACTGGAACTTGACAAGCACAGTTTGATACTTCTCGAGTCAAAACAGCTTCGCAATCCTTTATTCAACGTCGAAAAAGCTGCTTCGATTTCAATCCCCAATGAAACATCTTCGGTTGCCAATGGTAATAGAACTAAGAGAACTGAGAAAGAAAGCAGTATTTCTAATAATGCTGATAATATTGATTCGATAGAGACTGACAAGTGATGATGCTATCGCCAGGAGATCAAGTTGATCAAGGTGTCTCCGGAACTGGCACGGCTATCATAAGAGTAATTGAAAAAAGCATGGACGAATCTTTGGAGGAATTTGGAAGAAAGAAGTTAGAGGACTGTATCTTCATTCAGTCTTGATGGCAAGTCGAATTTTGACAAAGTCAGTTTTTGGGAGCAAATGTACTATGGAGTTAAGCATTAAATTCATTGGTTTGCAGATGAACCAACTCGCTGATGCAGTTAAGGAGATCCATTCTTATATTTATTTATACAGATGAAAGGGTTTTGTGGCTTCTCCTAAAGTACTAGCGGCAACAGCACATCAACCAAGGATTTAATTCCATTTCTCGGTCAATCCAACGTGCGGTTGACCTTGCCATTCAGTTCAAATATTTTGTTAACTTTTTTACATCGAATGCTGAATATGAATTTGCGATTCGCTTCAAATTTTTGTATACTTTTTATGATCGGTAACGCTAGTGAATGGCACAGCTGGACTTGCAAGAATAGATTAAAACAATAATAATGATATTGGTTTCAAAGTTTTTCACGACTTTTTTGTAAGACTAGTATACTATTGATTAAAAAAACTGCGTTGCATACTCGATTTCGAGCGTAGTAGAAACCAGAGACAGGGCTCTGAGTTATTCTAGGGAAGTGGAATTCATGAGGTGGTTTCCCGTTGCCTTCCTCACTAATGGCGTTTTAAAAGGGACATATAGAGGAATCGAACTGACATCCCCTGTGTTTTGAGTCTGCATGCTTCACCACTACGCCATGGCCTCAGAGCCCTGTCTCTGGTTTCTGCTCCGCTCAAAATCGAGTATGCAATGCAGTAGTTGATTAATGCACTCATGTAGATTCCATTCGCCTTAATTCATATAAATGTGCAACAGGTGCAACTTATTTTTCGGTAGCAGATCATTGAGTATTCTCAAAACGAAAATTACAGGATGAATCTGGAAACTGTGCACCTAAGTGAGGCAAAATAAAATGGTAGATGTTTGCAGTCTAGGCTGATCCCGCCAGTTGATTTGCTTTTTCGCCTTCTGCCTCTTGTTGTTTTCATGTCTTTCTCGCTTGTTTCTCATAATGCATTTCAGCATCAGATAAATGTTTTTACTGCTTAATAATCCATTTCCCTTTTCTTTTTCACCTGTAAGATATATTTAGCTTTATGGTATGTTATGCACTTCGTTATTTGAATAATTTTGCCCCGTGGCAATTTGGATTTTTAGGCTTAATCCTTTGCAGGAAACCTTCTCATTTGTCCTTGATGACACGTGTCAGAGCTTCTATAAATAGGGGGAGCCGAGATGACGTCAGTTAAGCACAAGTTCTGCGTATAACAAGCTTCATGTATTGCATTGCTACGTCCTAGTATTCGGCCGTCCATGGCTTTTTCTCCCACACGTTATATGTTTTTTTCAGGTAACAGAAATAGCAGGCTACCATTTTTAATGTCTTTTAGTTTTTATTAGATTTGATATACATTGCCGAACTATTTACACTTTTAAAAAGCTATTTTATGTAAATTATTTAACAAGAAATCATCAAGAGATCCAGTGCTGTATTTGCTTTTTTGTCTATGGGCTCCCTGTCAGATTCGTTTGGGCCCCCTCTGTGGCAGATTTGCTGAGGAGCCAAAATCTTCAGCAGTAAAACTGGCTAAACTGACCGTGCTAGTGTGACTTTTCTTGTTGGAAACGGAGGAAAAAGCCAATTAAAAATGTCATTCAATAAGATTAAGTTACATAAATGATCCCTTCTTGTGTCGTTGCTTAAGACGAGAGTTTTACGAAAATCAAATTCTAGAATGCTCTATGAATACTGAAAAGGTTGGTTTGCGGCATTTCTGCGTATGCTGGCTAGAGCTGCGCGTATTTGCGGTGAAATCAGCATATGCTCCCCTCCTTTTCTCCAGAGGGATCTTCCACGCGCTGCCTCCTTTTACACGTGGAATTCTCATAAATCAGTTAGGAATTTGCGCCTGCATCCGATGAAATTTCATCAGAATCCTGTGCTATGGACTCCATTGCCTCGCGCTCAGCTTTACTGTCATCATTCGAGGTCACGTTAGATGAAGTCTCTATCTTAAGTTTACAATCTAAACAGATTCTTTTTAAGGCGTTTTTCCTCGACTTATTGCATCTTGTTTCCCTTTCGCTAGTGCTACTTCATCACAGGTTGTCCTATCCATTAATATTCTTACGGTTCCTTTCTTCCACCCTCTTTTGAGCTTTCTCGACTGCGCTTTAGGGAAATGTTTTGTCATTGATGGTGAGACGTATAGCACACCAGTGCACGAACTTTGCGGTACTTCCATACCACTTGCATTTGTACCAGGGACTCTCTCATGACACGCATGATTGTCTTCCTCCAAATGATCTTTGACTTCATATCCAATGTGCAGCAGACGGCACCGTTCGTAATCACACCTGCTGGAGCTTTTAATCGTCAATCCCGTTTGCGAAACATTTCTTCATTGCTTCTAACCATTCTTGCAAAGAGACCCCAACCCCAAAAAGCCCTTGCACTCAAGACTGAATTCCAATGTATTCCTTAGGAACTCGGATAACGTTGAACCATGCCTTTTTAAGACTTTCTTCAAACCTTGCTGTACTTAAAAGATATGTGATTGTCTGACATGATTAGCGGTGCCCTCTCTTGCACCAAAATGCCCACAGCTGTGTGGAAACCGTAAATTTTTTAAACAGTTGTAAGTGAACTTCATTTGTAACATACTATTTAAACGGTCCAATTCGGCCTTTCTCCTTTTCCCCCGGCTTTGATGTATATTAGACTGATCTTGCAGTGACGCCATCATGCGGCACTGGCTTTGAATTTCTACCCCAGGCAAAGTTGCTGCTACACTTACGTCGAAAAATTTCTGGGTCACCTTCGAGATTCCAAAGACTTATTAATTACCAAATTTCAACGGACCTTTTTTTATCCTTCCTCAGTTCATATGAAGAACGTAGATTGACAAGTTTTTTTTAGAAAGTTTCGTTTGTGTTTCGAAGCCTTGAACGTACACCATTAAATTCCCGTTACAGAAAATGGAAAAAATTTACTTAGGTAGTAGAAATGCCATATTTGTTCAAAAGAAATTTTTTTGCAAATAAACATTGTGAGAAATGAGCTTTGAAAAATACTTTGGTGACAAGTCTCCCATTTAACTTCCAGTATGAGAATATGAGACAGCATAAACTATGCCTTCCTTTTGTCTATGAGCAAAACCACTAATGGCAATCCTTTTAACAAAGTCAATCTTTTGGATTGACGAATTTCAAGACCTCAGTTGAGATGAGAGTGCCTTTCACCTAGCAATATCTGATCGTCCTTTTGGCAATGTAAAATAAGAATTTCATGACAATGATTGCTTTGAAAATCATAGAAAACTTTCTTCTATATCCTAAATCTCAATAGACAAATCTTCCTCTACATATAACAGATATAAATTTGCGGGATATGAGTATGAGTATCTGCTCAATGATATCTATGACTTTATTTACTTCAAAAAATTGCAGCTTTTTAAGAAGTAATATGTATATCTCCAGCAAATTACAAATTACTAACATAACATAGCCAAGTGTTGAAATGACATCTCCAAGTGCTTTTGGCCTCTTTGACTTCTTCTGTTATTAGTTAATTCATATTACATCATCTCTTTCCTACTATTTCTGGTATCAATTAGGAAGCTTTTGACAGATGCTGTTGTTCTTGGCAAAATTTTTGTACAGTTCCACGAAACTGAAGCCACAAGCCAATGATAGTTGATCTAGTACGTACTGCTCACTTGTGTGTGCTGTAAAGTGGTAGTAGTGAAAAATTATCTGTTTTCACTTCCAAGTTCTCTCAATCATAAAGATATATGCTTTTTGAAATTTCAAAGCACTCTACCATCTGAGAGTGAGTGACTCTGGCACACTTCAGCTTTCTTGTTTGGGTTAAAATACCTGCTCTCTCTCTCTCTCCCTCTCTCTCTCTCTCTCTCTCTCTCTCTCTCTCTCTCTCTCTCTCTCTCTCTCTCTCTCTCTCTCTCTCTCTCTCTCTCTCTCTCTCTCTCTCTCTCTCTCTCTCTCTCTCTCTCTCTCTCTCTCCCTCCCTCTTTTCCTTCTTCTTCTAATTCTTCTCTTAAGTGTCTTAAATTTATCTCCTCTTTGGTGTTTCTTCCAAATTTGCACCTTTGTTTGTCATCTCTTTCAGTGGACATTTGATAAGGGATAGTTAGAAAAAAAATTTGACATGAAGTTGCATAAGCCCAAAAAGACTTCAGTTCCACCATAGAGGTAGGCTTTTTAGTTTCCATGATGGCTGTAACTTTTTTCTAAATTTGTTTCCATTCCTTATAAGGAGAAGTTACAACAAAACTTTATTTCTCTTTTGTAGAGATTGCATTCCCTTTCTTTCATCTGAACCCACCATCTTCCAATCTTTGCAGCACCCTAGAAAAGGAAAAGTTATGTTCTCTCTGTTCTCTCCAATACAGTGCACTGTCAACAAAACGTCCACAAATTTCTTGAGATCTGGAGGTGTTTTGTAAACTGCTTCAAAAACATCCTCTGTCGCAGACAGAATTGGTGCAAGAATTCAACCCGATTCATTATGAGTAGGACTTGGTGATTTAACTAACACAGCATTTATGCCTGTTTTATACTTACTTTCGAGAGAACTTTAGCTCTTCGTTAGAGAACTCTCTTCTAAAGAGAGAAGGCTCAGTGTTGGCCATGGACATGACACCAAACGCTTGTCCACTGCGAAGGAGATTTTTATTATATGCACTACGCAGACAAAGCATGATGGCGATAAGTTACACTTAAAGGTTTCTCCCTAATTATGATTCGTTGTGCGTCGAGAGAATCCTCATCTGATGGTTTGAAATGTCTAGAAAATCAAGTACCTGTGAGTATTGAACCCATTTCCGTTTTTAGAAACTGGAGCTGTCTTGAGTGTCGGGCTAAGCACTGATAATTTGATGCGAGAGCCGTCCCGTCCGATCTACCCTCCTCTTATCATTCGAAGGCAACCCAGTAATACGATATTGGTTTGGAAGCAGGGAATGCAGTACCATACTGCTTCGAACTGCGTTGAACCTCTGTTATATGCTTTGGTATTTTAGTGTGCTTTTCAGCACAATGATCAGTTGACCTATGGTTTGCTTGGTGTGCCTTCATCGGTATTGTGTTGGATGTATATTCAAGACAATACTTGATATATTAAACTCAAATCGTCATTCGAATCACCCTTCGATAGCGATTCCCGTAAAAAGTGACCAAATTTGATGATTTTTCAATGCTTTCAACTTTATTCCGATAAATAGGGAAGGTACTCGTTTTATTGATAACAAGAAATTGACAATAATGCAGCATTTTTATGCCTAATGTCATATATATATAAATATGTATATTTATTTATCTAAATTTATATATACCTATGATGTGGTGAGTATTATGGTATACGTCCTGATATTCTGATTGATGTTCTGATAACTGCTCTGATGAATAATTTGATAGACATTATGGTGAGTTTTCTGGGCAATATTCTGGTTAATTGCCTGTTAACTGTTCTAATTAGAATCATACTAAATAGATGAGTAAAGACATTTTGGATTTAATATTCAACAACCCATTGTGCTACCTTTAGATCATGTTGTTGCATGCTTGCATTGTAAGTTCTGATGGCTCAATATACCCTGTAATTTTCACTCAGCCATTACCCAACATCAAACTGGCATTGCTTCCTATCTTAAATGAGGAATAACAGGCTTAAATCATGATGATTCTTGCTGGTTTCAATATATAAAACTATATCAATCTGGATATTTGCATTTTCGGTATACTTTGCCACTCTAGAGTCATTCTGTTATGTAGCAAGGCACCTAAGTGAGCTTCATTTTTGTCAAACCGTCTGCAAAATTTATTTGCCACTTTCTGAAGCAAATTAACTTTGTTTGGATAAAATTTGATGCACTGTCATTTTAAGCACCATTTTCTATGGTTTATTTTGTCAATTTTTTGAGAGTATCATTTTCATTGTGATGGTTACTATAATCTAAGTTGCTAAAGTGTGTGTTGTAAACGAGGCATAGCTCAACAGTATTGTTATGTAAAACTATGGGTTGTACAAGAATTTTTTTTCCTTTTTCAATAGTTGCTGATACATAGTTTGGCATTAATATTGCACTGATTTTTAGTGGGCCTTGCCTGCAGCATATATTTGCAGAGGAATAACTCTATCACTCAAGAGTACCTTTCACTTTGAAGGTCTCCAATTTAGCCACTTGTAGGTCTCCAACTATTCATTTATAAAAATACATTTGTCTAGGAGGTCTCCAACCACAAGTAAGTTTTATTCCACAGATATTTCAAATGTCAGAATGCAAAGTCAATTTTGGAAGTTAAATAGCATTAGTTTGAAGCCTTGAAATATTTGCACCTTAAATATACTTCCAAATTCCATTTTGAATCAACAGAATAGCATAGAGAATAGAATTGTCAATTTACCATATGCTATTGAATATAAAGGAGGATGGTTTTTCATGATAAAAATATGTTGTTTTAGGAATAAGTTCTCTTCTGATTTTGTTGTTTGCTTTACATCAAGTGCTGTTTTAATCCTCTGAAATTTCCTCCCCAGCTGTTTTTGGCAAATTGGAGTCAGTTGGCGAAACTGACATTCATTCTATAATATTTGTCTGCCAAACATGTGGCAAAGGCTTTCACCAAGAAGCTGAGCTCACACAGCATAACGTAAATGAGCATTTGAAACTGGAGCTGATCTCTACCAAAGCAGAAGGAAGCCCAGCAGGTATGTACCGGCCCATTTTAACTAGCCTAACCTCTTTTTTTTAGTGGGTTGTGTTGGGGAAAGGCCATGGTGGCCTATACGAAGCCTTTACAATGGAAGAAAGAGAAAGCGAAAGGCTAAAAGGAGAGAGAGATCAGACCAAGAAGATTCAGAAGATTCAGTTGTAAGATTCAGGAAAGCAGGAAGAGGGCAAAATGTTCCACAAATTGCACGCTCTTGGGATGAATGATGATTTGTGAGATAGAGTTCGTGGATTAGGCAGTGAAACTTGGAAAGGGTGTAAATGTGCTCTTTACCTGCGCCATCCAGTTTTCACATATTTCTTCTGTCTATTGTGGCAAGCGACCCTTATTCCTTTTGCTCATGCACTCAGTCAAAAAATTAACTTAACGGTGGTCTTTAAGTAAGACTCAATTTGAATTACAGTTTCCTAATGTTGCATCAAGAGTTTCCTTTTCAATATGCAGAAAGAGAGAGGTACAGAAAGTTTGTCTTCTCGCTAGCTCTTTATTCGTTCATTCATTCATTAATTCATTCACAACCAAAGGAACAAAGAGATATAGAGATGTCATTCATTCATTCACTAATTCACTCAAAGCCAAAAGAACAAAGAGATATGGAAATCTCATCCATTAATTAATTAATTAATTCAAAACCAAAAGAACAAAGAGATGTGGAAATGTCATATGGTGTGATGCAAGCTAAAAATGTTCATGGGGTATAGCAGTCTTACCTTATGCAATCCATCCACCCCATTGTACCTGACTATGGCCCTGATGCCACTTTTGTAATCAAGAATGGTGTCCTTTTAAAGGCACCCTGCAGTTCTTGCAGCATGGCCAGAATACCGTTATAATGTTCTGTCAGAGTTGCAATGAGAGGTGCTTTTCTAGTCCATATGTTGAAATACTGGCAGGTTTGTCTCTTTGCTGTCCATGGAATCCTCTGAAGAGCTGGGACCAGTCTAAATGTTGAAATACGTCTATCTTCCTCCGATCTATTTCAATTCTTTTTTTAAGTTTGTCAAGTAGCCTGTATCGGTTTCTAGTCAGCTTGTTCATCTTCAGGTATCACACACACACAGGTGTTCTTATTACACATTTGCTACTCACATAGCCCCATTCTCTGGTACCTCTCTCAAATATCTGGCAAATTCTGATCTTATCAGCAGTGTAAATGCAAAGTTGCTATCCTGTAGGTTTTCCATTCTTTCAAATAGAGTACTACTCAGAACATTTTTGTGAAGTGACCAAAGGTTAAGCATTGACGTCAAGAGAAAGTTACTGGAGAAGGTCCTCCAACTCGTTCATTCTACTAAATGCTTTGAAATACTCCACTGCTGCAAACCCCCATACCTTACTTACTTTGTCATTTAATAATCTATAATTAGTTAAATCATTTTCCCCTGTACTTCATAGGCTAGCGTTGTGTGTCTTTATGCATAGGCCTGGGGTAGTCATTGTCTTTCGCTCCCCATGGTATAGTCCCTTTTTGTTATATAATTGTTATATAGAGTCAAATGATATTTCGATATATTATTTCAATAGAAAGGAAAGAATGGAGAAGGATTATCCGCACCGGCTACCCCGACAAACGGGAATGAAGCCGTAGAAGCAGAAGAAGACTTCAATAGAAAGGAAAAATGTCTGGCTGCTCTGCCCGCTTTCATCTAGACTCTCTCCTTTATGTTGTTGAAGATTGTAAATGTTTCTCACTACTATAGATGTAACTCGGCGACAAAACTTCAGAGTTCTCGAATCGGCCTTCGTTATCAAAACAATGAATCCTGTCCTGATTAGACAAAACAATTCGTTTTTTCTATCGGAATCGTCAATCATGTTAAGGGAATGAGTGTTCTGAAGAGGCATTCAACCATTGCAATGCTTCATGCTATGGCTGGCGTCGGTACGAAAGGAGCTTCGACGTAATGCAGCCATGTTTACGCTTTCATTTGCAATATTGAAATTTTGTGCATAAATATTTTCATTCAAATTTTAAAAGGAGAGGTCGTTACCTAGCCATATTTGGTGAGTTGGGTTATGTCCACCTTCGTCTTTTACCATTTGGTCGCACAATTGTGGAAACAAAGTGAATACTGCAGTGAAAGGCTGCCAGCTTATTGGCTCCCATGTAATTATAACTCCTCTTATTTCTCCAGAAATGCTGAATGATATGCCGGTAAGCGCAAGGTATCGAAGTCTCTGTCTTAGACCGGCCAGGTAGGCTTATGTACAGCGACCATTCTCTAACTGGACCACGGAAGCGGTCTAGTTATATGCTGTGTCATGAGCTGTGTTTCCAATAAAGGGTTTTCCTTGAGAAAGGAAACTTGAAGCATGATGGCGTGCTGGGAAAGTCTTAACGTGTAGTGTCGCCAAGAGTTTCTTGCATGCATATCTGTGATGGCCATTTGATTGAATACATTTGACCTTTGCCCACATTTTAGACCTGGAACGAAATGACGTTGACTATGAAGGCAGAAAAAGTGATTTGAATACTGTGGATTCTGATGCGCAAGATTGCAAAGCTAACTCCCATGAAAAAGAGGAATATGCTACTTTTGAATTTGAACTTATTACATGTAACATCAACCAAGGTAACGAGGGCTTTGATTCTGGGAGTAAAAAGAGGGCGAAGTCATCAAAACGAAAGAAAACTTTTCCATGCCCAATATGCTCAGAGGTCTTCAGCAAGAAGAAAGAGTTGACTGGTCATCTGTCGGTACACCCTGATTTCAAGCCTGTGGCCTGCAAGACTTGTAACAAAACTTTCTCACATGTATGTATATTTGTATGGTTCATTTAATTCATGTGGTAGATTTTAAGAATCAAGATCAGTCTGATAGCATTATCAGCGGCGAGATATATTCGACTAAAGGTTGTACAAGCAATGAAGACAGCAGAGCGAGCGTGTTCTTTCTATTTTATTTCATTTCCTTTTCTTTTTCTATTTTCTCTACGGTCCAGGCGTAGTATTGCCCTGGTGATGTTCATGGAAAGCAAAGTGACAAGATTTAAGCACCAGTTTTTGACACATGAGCTGATTAGCCCTAGAACTGGCCTTGTGATCAGTTGGTCTCTCGAATTTTTAGTTCTTCTCAGGTATTGACAGTCCGACGATCTGAGCCGTGGTTTTTGAAATCAGAGTTGCCTTCTTCTAACCTAAGAATGTGTGACCTACATGTGGCCTACAAGGTAGCAGATAGACACAGGCATTCCCTACAATGTGACCGGAGGTTCGATGTCAAGGTTCTCCATATCTGATCATGAATGCTGGCTAGGGCCATAGCCGCACAGGATGCATGCCCTGCAGCTAGCGAGGGGGACGAGGTCTTCTAGGTAGAAAATTTACAAAGTCAGATGACTTCTTATATGGCAAATGCTATCTCCTTATCTAGTTTACAGGACCCTAATGATAACAGCATGCTTGACATGCTGATAGGTTATTCCTGTATACAAATTCGTATATTATTATTATTATTATTATTGTTATTATGGATGCTGTTACGATGCAATAAAATCCCTGTGGAGAAGTACTAGTTTCGGTATGAACATACAATATGATACATACCGAAACACTAAGCAAGTTTTAAAGGCAGTGCGTCAGAACCATACCGACAAACTCCGATCTAACTTAACCTCTCAAGGCTTTCTCATTACTTTCCTCCTGAATCACTCTTTGAAAACTGTAAATTCTCTCTGGTCGTCTGCCCTAAGTAAACTACCCAAAAACATCTTTAACTTCACTGTCAGGTACCTTGATAACACACTTGCGACTCTGAAAAATCTCACGCTGTGGAATCTCTCCCAAACGTCTGACTGTTCCTTTTGCTTCCAGCCAGAGTCTCTTTTCCACGTTGTTGCAGGTTGTAGATCTTATCTCAGCGAGAGCCGCTTCACATGGAGACATGACTCTGCACTAAACTTCTTGGCCTCAACATTTCAATATTTAAATCACTGTACTTTCTATGTCGACCTCCCACAATATCGTTCCCCTTCTCTCGTCACTGGTGACGACCTGCGTCCTGACATGCTCATCTCCACTCCTTCTAATACTCTCTATGTTCTAGAATTGAGCGTTGGCTTTGAGACAAACCTTGATAATAAAGCTGAAAGGAAATTTTCCAAATATCTCTACCTTCTGAATGACCTAACATCGAAATACCGCCACTTTAAATTTGTAATATTGTCAATAGGTTCCCTTGGATTCTTTGGACAGTCTTGCGATTCGTTCATTCAGATGTGTAGCGATCTAACCATTGACAAGGCACATACTAACTACATCATTACTAAATTATCAACTATAATCATTCGCACAACTTACTACATATTCTGTATGCGTAATAAACCCTAATAAACCCTTTTTTTTCTTTGTGTTTTTTTTTTTTTTTTTTTTTCATACTAGAAATACCTGTAATTAGGTCAGCCGAATACAAATTACCTATTATTAGAGAGATTTGTATTTGTATGTTTAGCTTATATATCAAAATGATGTTTTAAAAAAAAAATTATTAGTTGCAGTCTCAGCTTAATCTCGTACCAAGGAAGATTGTTGGGTTTATGATTTATCTTCAGTCTGTTAAAAACAGTTCTCCTTCCTTGATCATTAAATACTATTTGATCGATATTTACAGTTTGTTGATTATATTTTTATCACCACTCCGCTTTTCTCGCCCGACATCCGTTTCTCATCTATCTTATTGTATTTTTAGGCATCTGCTTTGATCAAACACGAAAGGATTCATAGTGGAGAGAAGCCGTTCAAGTGCGATATATGTGACAAGGCCTTCAACGCAATGTGCAACCTTGTTACTCACAAACGAGTGCATAGTGGCGAGAAGCCATTCGTTTGCAGTACGTGTGGCAAAGGTTTTAGCGTTCAATGCAATCTCACTACTCACGTAAGAATTCACAGCGGTGAGAAGCCGTTTCAGTGCGATCTATGCGACAGAAGCTTCAGTGTTTATCACAACATGATTATTCACAAGAGAATTCATAGCGGTGAGAAGCCATTTTTTTGCAAGGTGTGCCAGAAAGGATTCCGTGTCCAGTGCAACCTTATAACTCACATGCGCACCCATTCCGGGGAGAAACCGTTCGAGTGTAAATCATGTGGGAAAACGTTTCGTGCGCAGTGCAACTTAAACACGCACATGCATGTTCACAGCACTAACCGCCCTCACGTTTGTGAACAGTGTGGCAAGAGCTTCAGCCGTCCTGTAGGGCTCGAAAGACACAGGAAGATTCACCTGAAATCGAATAGGTTTGAGTGCGCCATTTGCCAAGAAAGCTTTAGCAGCAAGAAAGATCTCAAGAGACACGAAGAATCTCATAAACATTCCCACCTGCCAACTATTGAAAGCGCAAGTTTTGTATCCCTTGATCATGACAAAGAGAAACAGAAATGCATGAGCGAAATTCCCGAAGCTTACGATGAAGAGGGCCCCTTGGAGGAGCACCAGAAGACAAGAGAGACAAACAATATGGATAAGTGAATTCTTAATTTTGCTTCTTTGAACTAAATATACTTACAGGATAGATTGAAATAGTTTTAGGCTTTGATCCAAAATTAAATATATATATATATTTATATAAATGTATATGTATATATATTGCTCATCCTTTGTATCTTCGTTTGTGACTTTCAAGTTCACGGTATGGTTTCCGGGTTCGAATGGGACTTACGCATCATCTACCTGTCGTAAAATACGACCAGATAAAGTTTGAAGCAGGAAGGGCGTCCGACTTTAAAACCCGATCAATTCCATCTTAAAGAGATGGATTCAAAGTGTTCCTATTAAAATTGGAAAGATTGGTTGTTGGAAGGGAGATGACAACTGTGGTGTGGGAGTATCGTGTGAAAGAATGCTGGACCTATGCAGGATTCGAAAGACAAGTTGAGGACAGAGCATGCGATACGAGAATTCAGAAGGAGTTGTTGATTTTTTCAAGCCTACGTTGGGGAGACACTTTGTTGGAGAATGCTTAATTGTGGTAGTTTTTTATCTTGGAAGTCTCCTTTGACTTCGCATGAAGACTGACTTTAGCATGGGCTAGAAAATTCTTTTTAAACATTTTTATTGTACTGTTCCACCACAATTCTACGGGCTGTTTTACCCTCACAGTGAAGATCTGAATTACTTGCCTGAGTTTCACCAAACGTGAAATTTGAGCCGTACGCTTTTTCTTGATGTTTTCATATCGCCAAACCGAGATATTTCTCAATTGTTTCTGACAAATAACTAGGTCTAAAAAACCCCTCAGAAAGTTTGCAGTTGGAAAATTCTGTAGTCTGTTTCCATCTTCACAGCAAGGAAGGCAGCTTTCACTATCTTAGCCTTGTGTTTAGTTTTTAGAATTTGAAGTTTTTTGAAAAGAAATGCAGCAAATGTTTGATATCTACTGCATTTGGAATTTACCAAATCCGTTTTTTGTCGTTAATAAGAGACGGTTTTCATTAAATTGGCTGTTTCTTAGAATCAAGCTGTCTGAGCATATCGTTGCTTAAATCGTATATCTTTCTTAAAGAACGATATTTTTGTTAGATTTGTGGGAAAATCGAACAGCACTATCGGTCTTAAACAGTAGATATGATCTGTCACCTGTTCAAAATGTACTATCAGTTGCTGTTTCTTTAGTGGGTTATGTTGAGGAAAGGCCATGGTGGCCTATACAAAGCCCCAACAAAGGAAGAGAGAAGAAAGCGAAAGGCTAAGAGAAGAGAGAAATCAGATCAAGTTTATTGATCTTATATTTGAAAGATGGCAAGTTGTAAGATTGCAGTTGTGTTTATCAGCAAAGGTATGCTACGGACAAGCTGGCTTCTGATGTATTTGGTTCAGAATCGTCTGATAATCATCCAACCTTTACCTACATAGCAGAACCGATTTGGAACGCGGCAGAAGCCAGAGACAGACCCCTGAGTTTGGTTTTACATGCTGAACGCCCCTTCCCTTACCGGTAGTTACGAACATTAGAGGATGCGTCAGGAGAGGCCATTGGCATAGTTGTTAGGTCAACTGTGGAGGAGGTCCTATTTCCATCTCTTGATCCATTGCTATACTTATTCTCTGGATTAAGCAGAAAGTAAACTATATTCATACATACTTTATTGGGACTCTGTTCACACAGAACTGGACTCTCTTCATTCCATACTGTTTCATGTAGCAGAAAGATTCTTGGCAATTGCTTGGTGTGTAAGCGACTGTGTACAGAGAGATGACGGAAGATTTTGAAATAGTTGATGTTTCAACTTACTTTATTAGAACTATAAATATTTAATGCCTTTTGATTGCAACTAAGATTGGCTTGTACTTGCAATGCCCATTTTTGATATCTTTCAAAATGGGGAAATGTCCAAGATGGAGTTGACTTTCATTCATATTCTAGCTGCAGTTCAAAATAAATTTGATGTTTCAGCTTTGAAATACTTCCTCGTATTTTGATTCTTATGAGAAGCACTCAATTGTTGAATTATGGCATCTTGTTTGGGACACATTCATATTCATGGAAGTGTTGCTGATTCGATAGAAATCAATTTGTCTGCCTTTGAGACATGGACGATGCAAAGACTGGCGAGAAAAATTAAAATTTGATGTTCGTAACATTTATTGAATCGACTAGGGGATATTTTCATGGATTTGTAAAAATTCAATTCTGAAAATTCCAATTTGCGAAATAAGAGGCGTGCACGAGAATCTTCCATCCTTGGGATTTCAGAATATCCACTGCGCGTGCGCATCAAATTTCCCATGGATTATCCAATTCAATGGGAAAGAAGTAAAACGCAACCTCGTTTTAATTCTGACCTTGTATTTGTTTCAAAAGTGGTTGGCGAGCAGACTGTTGACTACTCCACTTGCATGAGATGAAGAAAAAAGATTTAAATGATCCAGATGTCAGAAAGCGACGAAAAGGAACAAGAAATGCCGATTCAACGAGCCCAAGTGCAGCCGAGTTAAGCTCATCCCCACAGTCCAATGTCAAGAGTACCAGGTTACAACCGCTCTTTACGAAAGTAGCGAAGCAGTTATTAATCACTACGTCTTTTTGCTGCCAGGTTTTAATATTTTCTGAAAACAGCTTGAAGCTATAATGTAAAGATTCTTACACAGATATTTTGAAAGGAATCTATATGTTTCGAGCGATTCGAAACTTTAAGCAGAGATATTTGAAAGTTGCACTTCTCAGGAGATCAGGGATATTATTCCAGTTCCTCTGAGGCGTGTCAGGACCACCAGAAGCTCAACTCATTCACACCCTTTCCAAGTTTCACTGCCTAATCCACGAACTCTATCTCACAAATCATCATTCATCCCAAGAACATGCAACTCATGGAACGTCTTGCCTTCTTCTTGCTTTCCTGAGTCCTACAACTTGCCATCTTTCAAATCTAAGATAAATAAACTTGATCTGATCTCTCTATCCTCTTAGCTGCTTGCTTTCTTCTTTCTTCCTTTGTTGGGGCTTTGTATAGGCCGCCGTGGCCTTTCCCCAACATAACTCACTCAATCCTACAACTTGCCATCTTTCAAATCTAAGATCAATAAACTTGGTCTGATCTCTCTCTCCTCTTAGCTGTTCACTTTGTTCTTTCTTCCTTTGTAAGGGCTTTGTATAGGCCGCCATGGCCTATCCCCAACATAACTCATCAAAGAAAATGCAAACGTTCCTTATGATTTGGCGATCATTTATCAGGATTTCTCCTTATCTTCAATTTGATAATTCTTCAGGTCTGCTGACGGAGCACAGTCTCATGTGAAAAGAGCACAAAGACTAAGCTCTTCAAAAGATGACAGCTTGAAGCCATCCAGTTTAAAAGATGTCTCTGTGCTTGACATTGAAACAATTGAATCACAGAAGTATGAATCAACAGAGGAGGTCCACCATTACAGAAGAACGTGTGAAGAAATAAAAAAGATGATAAGTGAGGTTGAAGAACTTAAGACAGGAAATGAGATGCCTGATGTATGTAGTGACCTATAATCTGTCATGCTCTCTTTGCCTTGAAGATTTTTGACATTCATATTGTTGTCTATAGCCTTCTATTTCCTTTTTTCAGCAATTGATGTTGAGAGAAGGTCATGGCGGCCTTTACTAAGCCCTACCAAAGAAAGAAGGAAGGAAGCAAAAGGCTAAAAAGAGAGGGAGATCAGGTCAAGTTTATTGGTCTTAATGCTCCAACAGAGTAAGAAGGAAGGGGAAGGTTAAGAGGAGAGGGAGATAAGCTCAAATCTGTTTTTATCTTCAAAATCTATTTTCACAGGAGAAGTTGATTACTGAAAGAAGAATAAGGTCAACTTTGCTTACGCTGAGTTTGAAGAAACTGAACAGGCTTGCATTAATCAAAAGTAAAACAGCAAGAGAAAAAACTCAGGAGGTATGGCTTAATTTTTTTGATGGATTTCGCTAAGAACATGCGACTTTGAAGAACACTTACTGCTGATGGAATATAATCATTGCACATACTTATGATCAGTCATGTCACGTCACTCCCCTGGCCTGATGGGCATAGGGGCACTTCGATGAGTCCACAATTTTCGCCACCGTCCACGGTTCTTGGCTTCATGAAAACACGTAACCACGCTCTGCCCTGTCCATTCACCAGTGTCTGTCAGCCATATTCTCTTTGGTCAACCATTGATGATCATTGGTCTATCAATAATATCAGATGACGATGAAGGTTTTGCTTCATTCCTGTTTATGCTTGCCAGCACATTTTTCTTCTCAGCTCATCAGTTTCCTCTCCTAAATTGATTTTTCTGGTATAAATAAGGTTTTTTTTCTGCTCATGATATTTGGACATTTCACGCCATTCTCCTTCTTCCGCAACCTCTTTTGCTCACCTCTCATGCCAGAAATAAGATACAGTGGAACTGCTCATATCCCCAGATGAACTTAAAAAGCAAGCACGCAATATTCATAGGATTGTTTTGATTCTGTACTGGTCTGTTTTTCCTTCTTAAAAATTTTGAATTCATTGTTCCTGGCACTTCACATGTGGTCATTTTGTGAAAAAGCAAACTACGAATATCGATACTGGATGAAACACTTCAAGCTTTTAGATTAGCTCTTATCAACGTGTGTCCAGTGCTCATCCTCAGAGTTAGTTCCAAGTACTCTTTTACCAACTTCGGAAGGATAGACAGCTGAATTGACTGTTGGCTTGTGGTAAAATGGTTCCAACGGTGGGGTTCGAACCAAGGACAGAAGACCTCACAAGGGTCGCAACACTGCGTCGTAACCACTCGGCCACACCATAAATTTAGATATGTTTTTGATGTCTTATTTTTCTGCTCTAGTGTTAGCTAGCCCCAGGCCATATGGATACACAATTTTCAGCCATGATGTTGTATCTGTTTTAGCCGTGAGATACTGCTCCATGCAAGTTGCTTTTTTTGATGCTCACATCTCACACCAATGCTCATTTTTGTATGCTTATGTTTAGAGGTGTTCTTTGCAGATGGCTACAAAGATTGGCATGATTTTTTCTTATGCAGACTTCAGCATTCGTTATAAACCCAAGTTCAGTGACTTATCATAATTCCTTTCTAGATGAAGCAAAATGTTGATATTCTGCATTTAGATCTGCAAAATTTGCTTTATGAGGTGATGCATATGAGAAAGGAGATTCAGAAGTGCACAGAGTTTACGTAAGTTGTCTTCATCCTTCTCCCATTTCTGTCTTTAATGATGTTAAATTTTTAGCTGTGTCTGCAAGTTTTTTAGAGGTCTGTTGATGCCATGTCTCAGAAAGCAGTGATTGTACATTTTTTCATGAAAGGAGATAAGCTTTTAATCCTAGTTTCCTGTCTATTCTCTCAGCCTTCTGTTATTATGTAAAATTGCTTCTTACATGGGGTTTTCCATCTCAAGGTCTTGCCATTTATGACAAGAAATGTTATCGGAAAGGACTTCATAAATAATGGCTTGTATTTTTTTCAGGTCTAAAGATGAAGAAATTGATTTGGTTGATGTTGATGCATTTTATCAGGAAGCCCCATCTGAAATTTCAAAACCAGTATGTGCTTCAAAATTTGACCAGAGTCTTACTGATGAGTACATCAATTTTGGTGCAAATTTCTTTTTTACCTTTGTGTGAGCAACCACCAGATCAATGCAAGTTCTCATGAATTGATGTTTTGAATCCTGTGCTATTTTCTCTCCTTGCTTAGGAAGTGACAAGAAGTGATAAACACGACCAAATGCTAGCTAGGCTTGAATGGGAACTGGATCAAAGAAAAAAGTAATACTTTTTGAACATCTCCTCTGTCAGTTAAACTTTATTAAGCATCATTTTTACTTGTTCTCTGCTTTGCATTATAGCTTTTATCATTGCTTGTATGGTGACCTGGGTAATAGTCCAATTGTTATATGTCATTGCAATACATTTCTCTGCTTTACTAGGTCTATGGTGTAAGAGCTAGCATGCAATATGATTGCCCCTGTTACACAGCTTTTTATTGAAGCAAAAGCAGTCAAGTCAGGTCTCTAGCACCACTACAGTGACCATGTAATCTGGCATCACTTGTACGCTGTTGGATTACCGGTGATAAACAGGTGCCCCAACATGGGTACTATCACGTGAGGGGAGTGTGTGGGTCACGTAGCAGGACTAGATACATAATGGCCATCCCTGGAGAGGCAGCTCTTGAAATCGGAAGTCTCTCTTGGTACTTGAATATACTCAAGAGAGTAAACAGCTATGTTTTTTCTACTATTGAACCAAAGAAATAAACGTCTGACTTTGATTTGCAGTCAAGTGATAGATTATCTCTTCTGTTTTAGACTTGCATCTATGAAGAATCAACTCCTTAAAGATAAGTCTTTTACGGAGAAAAAGATCTCAAGCCAAACCGAAATATTATTAAGTTTGAAGCCATCACTGGCTGGCATTCTTAATGCAACAATGCCCCTTCAAGAACAGCTACACTTGAAAATTGATGAGAACAAAGTCCAGTTTGAGATCGCTGCATTTCTACCAAAGTAAATTCCTCTTTGTTTCTAATCAAACCGTACTTCAAAGATTTTTTTGATTGTTGAAGGACGGCTGAAAAATTATGATTCTAAACACACAGCTACAGTCGCGTGTTTGTTGTGCCATAATTTCAAGAAAGGGGAAGTATCTGTCATTTTATTGCTAGAACATTTTGTTGTATGTTAGGGGTAGCCAAACCGCGGCTCTTTGCTAGGTTTTTGCAGCCGTTAAAGGCCGGCATCAAAAACAATAATTGCTTCTCAATTTTCATGATGCAATAATGACCAGGAATTTCCAAAAAGTGCTGTACTTTGCCATCACAAGTTATTCTGTGGTGTCTCTTCAGTAAATGGTAGTTTACCAGGGGCCTTCCATTCGCTTTACAGCATTATAATTGAATAATTAAAAACAAAGCTAATATATACTATCATTAAAAATATGTAGATGATGTTGGTGCGTGTGTGCCCACGTGTCTCAAGTGGCTCTTTTGAGCAGCACATGGAAAATTGCGGCTCTTGGTCTCTGGCAGGTTGGCCACCCCCTGTTGTATGTAAGCAGTAAACTTGATCTGGTCTCTCTTTTTTCTGAACCTTTCGCTTTCTTCTTTCTTCCTTTCCTGGGGCTTTGTTTGGGCCACCATGGCCTTCCCCAACATAACTCGCTCAATCCTTAAACTTGCCATCTTTCCAATCTAAGATCAATAAACTTGATCTGATCTCTCTCTCTCCTCTTAGCCTTTCGCTTTCTTATTTTTTCCTTTGTTGGGGCTTTGTATAGGCCACCATAGCCTTTCCTCAACATAACTAACTAATGAAAAAGCAATGCCCCCAGTCGGCAGAATTGCTAGCGCTTGTCTATGGTGTTATCTACATCATATCCCATGGTTTTGATGGGAGATTCGAGTTGCTTTCCCTTAAACTGTCAACCGCCAAGTCGTATTTGTATTTCCCTAAAATGAAGAAATCCATCACTGCTGACCTAGCAATGGCAGTTTTGAAAAGCAGCTGCTCTGTCAATTTTTTCCATTTAGTGAAGTCTGCTATCATTTCCATGAACAAAAATATTACCTTTCTATCAGCAGAAATGAAGTCCATCGTAGCTGGATGTGTTTCGGTTTAGGCCACTGTTGAAGCATCAAACTTTTGTTGAGTATTGTTGCCATACAGAACTATGTTGAATTTTTGAAGTTTGCAAGCGACAAAATTGGTTTTGTATCATTCAGTTGGTTCAAATTCCCTTTTCCACTTTTCTAGGCCGTTGTATGTCCTTTACGTGCAAGCAAATGCTTACTGCGAAGGAAAAGGTAAGCTGAAAATTTGAAAAATACTTAACAAAAAATGTAAGTAATGATAGACACAAAAAGTTTTCGATGTCAGTATTACCTTACTTTTATGTCACTATTCAACAAATCATCATCTCGCACATTATGATATTGGAAAATAGCACTGTTTTTTCATTGCTATAAGTCTACCTTTGATATTGTTTAATGCGTTATTTTGGGTAAAGGCCATGGTGCCTATACAGAGCCTCGACAAAATAAGAAGGAAGAAAGCAAAAGGCTAAGAGGAGAGAGAGATCAGATCAAGTTTATTGATCTTGGATTTGAACGCTGGCAAGGTGTAACATTTAGGAAAGCAAGTTAGACACCTTTGATATTGATACGATATGGTGGATATGAGGTTGACTGCAGCAGCAGAGGAGAAAAGAAACCGCAGGAAAGACCACCACAGTTTCAATAGTGCAGAATCAATCTACAAGTGTGACATGTGCAATGGAGACTGCCACCCATGCATCGGTATCTTTAGTCACAGCAGGAGGTGCTGTTCCAGCAGAAAAGACAGCCAGGAAAAGAGCATGGGATTCATTCTTCCGTGGTCATTACAGACTGACGGAGGCCAGCACGCCATTGATATTGTACCAGGATTCCCTTCATCCTTAGTAACACTAACGTATAAAATGGCCTAAGTGAGCGACATCATTTTCTGATTTAGGGAGCTTTTGGAAATGGCCCAGTGTACCATGTCTCTGTAGAAGACAAAGATCAATCCTAGCTCCTTTCATGTATTCATAACTCTCATTGGAAAACAGTTGGATTTTTATCTTTCTTTGTCATAGAAAAGGCACCCGTTGTTACGCTATGGAACAAGTTTCAGTTGATGACTTCACGACAAATAGTGAATTTTGCTCTCAAGCCGATGAAATCTTTCTCAACGGCTGACTACTATACTAAATCGATGTGATACGACGAGATGTCTAGGTTATTAAATCGACCGTTCTCATAGTTTCGTGTTTTTCACTCAACGCACTTCAATTTCTAGCTGATGAACTCAGCGTCAGAATCGAAGGAGATGAGCAAGCAGCAAAAGCATTGCTTGACAAAGACACTCAAAAGATAGGTCGGTATACAGTGTAGTGAATATAATTTTAACAATTAAGGCCCTGCTTCTTTCTTTACCTTCCTGCTTCGACGATGCTATTTTCTATTTCATATGTTGATTTGCACTCTGTGTTTGCTTGCTAATAGGCGATGAACTTCAAATATCATCATGAATTCTTCTCTTGATAATTTCTTCTCTTCATAATTTCTTCTCTTCATAATTTCTCCTCTTGATGATTTCTCCTGTTGACAGCTTTCTAAGAAATTCCCTCAAAACATACGGTTTAAGACAGGCGTGGGCAAACTTTTTAGCACAAGGGCCGCAGTCACAAATTTTAAGGTTTAAAGGGCCGCATGTTGCCAAGGCTTTTTCAAATTTAGATTGTCACGCAATCGAAATGAAAAATATGCTTCAATCGTTTGAAAACATAATCCATCCTCAGTGGGGTAACGCTTTACATCTTTGTAATGCATTGATACGGTATCAAGCGATTAGAAAACGAGAATAACGGGAGAGTGGTTTTTGCTTGATGCAAGTTTTTTGGCGGGCCACAAAAAAGCACTCGGCGGGCCGTATTTTGCCCACCCCTGGTTAAGAGCAAGATTCGTAACCACGGTCTCGGCGGGGGGTCGTCAAAATAAGTTGACTTTGAAATTTCTTTCAGCTATTTTAAGTGTGTTTGAGTACTTTCGCTTCGTGAATTTTATATAGAAACTTGTGCATATTCTTTTTTTCACAGATGATTATGAAGATTCGGAGCCTGAAGAATGGAATGACATCGGAGATAAGGAAGACAACAAAAGAAGGGTATTTAATTTCGCTCTTTCAAGACCAACTCATGTGTTCTGACATTTGTTTGTCACAATCACCCTTTTTTGTCTTCATTTCTAATTTTGTCTCTTGGAGCAAGCCAGTTGTATCTCTGGCATATTTTTCAATGGAAATCAACTTTGCTTTAAAAATTTATACAACATATGCTTCTGGTTCTATGTTAAACAAGTACGGTATTTTTTCAAACCTGTATGTGTTTTGAAGTACATAGGCTTTAAAGAAATGTTGATATCTTATGGTAGACATTCATCAGAACACATGATTAGTTGCTTGCCAATGCTAAGTGATTTTATTGGTTTGAGGGCCTTTTGACGCAAATCATAACGGGCAGCGAGCTCCAATGATCCTACATAGCGAAACGTAAAGAGTCTTTGTGGTGTAAGCACGCTTGGTTTGCTTTCGCATGTCGAATGTAATAGCCGTTGTATGTTGCAGAGACACAAAGAAGACAAGGAAAAAGCAAGACTGGAAGAAAAGCGGAGGAGCATTCTTAGAAAACATCCCCTGGAGATTCGCGCCGAAGTAACCTGCAATGGTATGCTATCGAAATTATGATAGTTGGGTTAAATAGTCAATGGGAACTTTCGATATTCAGACCCAATGGGCGTGCCACTTAATGGCGTTCTCAAATAGTAGTATATTTCGTTGAGGGAAAGTGCAGCAAAAACAGCAACCAATAAAGGAAAATTTGTTGATATTTTTAGTAGATCAACATGGTAAATTTTAATGGTGACCACTGACTATGTGGATCAAATAGAATTATCATAAAATTGTTCCCTTATTGGTCGTTGTCTTTATATTGAAGTTCTTAGGTTGATAACATTTCTATTTTGTAAGAAATCGCTCAAAGCTTCCTGTCCATGATTCATTTTTTATGCCGGTGATGTAAATCATGAATTAAATTTCATATTTGCGTTAATAGATTTGGATTATGCATCATGCTCGTGTCCAAAATAGTCTTACTTGTGAACGTTTTAAAAGATATTATCATTGCTTGTTTTTTGGCTGCGATTCCTTTATCTTAATTTTTGGAAAAATGTTTCTATTTTTCAGAATCGGTTATCATGAGCCTGACATTTGCATATCTGACATCATTGGATATCGTCACGGTTTCTACTTCATTACAAATACCGAAGGAAATTCCATTTGCTGCACAATGCACTGGGTATTTTCTCCATAAGAATCAAACCTCCTTTTTGAGACTTGAGTGGGACAATAGGATTTAATGTAATGATGAAATAAAGAAGGAATTTCCATGCTCGATTTTGAGCGAAGCAGAAACCAGAGTCAAGGCTCTTGAGTTTTTACTATGGAAGTGGATTTTATGAGGCTGTTTCCCCGTTGCCTTTCTCTTCAATAGCGTTTTTATTGTGACACGTGCAGGATTCGAGCTCACAACCCCTGTGTTATGAGTCCGTATGCTTAACCAGTACGCCACGGCACCACTAAGGAAGGAATCGCCTATGGAAATAAAGAAATTAGGAAATTTTCCTGTTTTCCCACGCAAGTCTTTTAAAACCATTCTTATTCACTTTTTTCTTTGCTAACGAAGCCTCAAGCTCGAGTAGAAATGGACGTAACATGGATTTCCCACCTTGTCTTGTCATCTTTATTAGTGAGATCTAAGTTATGACCTGCTATAGAATAGTAAATTTGCCGTTTTACAGTTTCGGTTTCCTTTTGGTCATCATCCCTCCAATAAAGATTATCATAAAGCCGAATTTTCTTTCTTCACCATGAATCTCGTTTCTTCTGATTATTAAGCACTTCATCATTTGGCATGTAGATGTCCCTTTTGTCTGCATTTAATCATTCAAAGTTTATCGATAAAAATTTTTTCAGCTCCTTGTTATCGCCTCAGTCGATTCTCAACGATCTTTTTGGTGAAAAAGATGAAGGAGATGACAGTCCAAACATATCCAATGAAATTGCACTAGAGAGACTAGGGTTTGTTGCGTCTAGTTTTCAACAGTCTTAAATCTTCATTTGTAGTGGTAGCTTGGTAGGTCGCTTGTGTCAAGCATGGATAGGTCTTTAGTATCCATTATCTTCATATAGCGAAAGTTTTGATATCTTTATTGTCGTTTCCAATTCATTCCTTCTTTATTTATTTTGTCTGTGTTTAATGTCTTCTTTTGCTGATATTATTCAATCCTTCAGACTGAAAAGTTTTCCAGCTTATGTTGCTGAACTTGGTCGACCTTATTGCTGGGCTCAGAGATTATCTGGTCTTAACTATCTGCCAAAGAGTCCACGTCGTGTATGTACCATTTAACATTAGTTTCCTGTCTTTCATTCGTTCATTCATTTCAATTCTTTATAGGGAGCAATAGCTCTTCAGCAATGCTGATTTTCAAGAGGCCCTCCGCTTAAAAAAGTTTACAATTTATCTAAAATAGTACTTAAAATACCTAATTACCTAATTACAATTTTTATTTAATTTACATGAATTTATTAAAATATACTAAAATCTAAAACAAAATTAAACTAATCTGATAATAACAATTACTGGCGAAAATGTCCAGATTTCCATATTAAGTAGAGGCTTTAAAGCTGACCAGGGTTACGGCTTTTTTGACTCAACTGAGAGGCTATTCCAAGATTTCACTCCTCTGAATGAAAAGCATCTTTGGTCAGTTGCAGTTTTCATTAGTGCAGCTTTAGGTCATTTGAAGTACTTCGCAAGTTGTGAACAGAGCTTTGCGAGTTTCTCGAGAAAAGTTCGGTCTGATATTGTGGAGCACGGCCATTTAGTGCCTTAGATACCATAGTATTAGTCTCAGAACTGATCATTTCCTCAATTGTTTGCCAACCAAGACCTTTAATAAGGGGCATGGTTGAGCCATCAAACGACTACCAGTAATTATTCTTGCAGCCCTGTTTTGGAGTCTCTGCAAGCGGTTTTTAAGATACCATTTAACGTTCGTTCCCTGCCTTTGTATCCTTTCTATCCGTCTTTTTCATGGTGCAATGAGTTTGTTTTGACTTGTGCCTCTATTTGCTTTGCAGAATTGCGTCTCAAATGATTCTTGCCAGTCACAGAATATAGCATCTGTTATAAAAGCCATGAGAGACAGAGTGGCAACTAGACTACTTCTCCTGAAGCAATTGATCGATCTAGGTATTTACATACATACTTGCATGGCTTTTGCAACAGTATTTCATCTTTGAGTGAGGGATAGAATTATCAGTTCTTGTAAATTACTACATCGTTATCATCATCGTCCATCGGGCTTGCCCGAAACCTCGATGAAAGATCTCCAAATGTCTCTCTCATTCGTGATCGTGCTGAATTCTATTAGCCCCATTTATTCAAAGAGAAGGGTCGCGTAGTCCAGTTTTGGTGGCTTTGGTCAGATAAGATTTCTGGAGTCATGCTTTGGTTTCCACACGACCAAACTACAAGAACTGCACAATGAAATTACATTTAGCGGCAGCCTTTGATTTGAGTCACTTGGCTGCATAGGTTCATAGCCTCGTACTCATTCACACTTGCATGTGGTAGTATGATCACATGCGGTTGTTTAATGACTCCTTCAAGATTCAACCACTGTGTCTCGCACTGCATGCTTGGTTGTGTGAATCCATGATACATTGGTGCCATTTCCATGCTTCTCCTTCCATTCGACGGCACATTCTGGTGCAAGCGTCTCCCTACTTACATCCATCATCATTCTCAAGCAAGACCTTAGGATCCTAGGTTTATAAAGGATCTTAGCTTCTTCTCGTGGCATCTTCGGTCAGTGTCAAATCTCACAACCATAAAATAAAACTGAGAATGTGGAAATTGGAATAATTTGTAATTTGATTTCTAGAGAAGTTTTGCTTCTCCAGAGAGCATTTGGCTTCCAGATTACGCTCTGTGCTTTTTGCTTTCCTAGCCCCAGTTTCGCTATCTGCCCCTGCCACAAGTGATTCTAGATGTCTAAAACCGTCAAAGAATCTGTCCACTGACAGTCAATAATGTCGATTAACAGCAGGTTTATTGTGAATATTTAAGTGCATACTTTCTTGCAATGTAGCAGTGGTCTGAAGAGTGAGACCAATTGTTTTCATTGTGTCAAGCAATGGGAATGCAAAGCCTTTTAGCTGCAGTGGGATCAATCGCTTTTCAAATCTTCTTCTTTTTTTCCATAGAAAATTTTTCCGTACCAGTCAGTCAAGGTGCCACACAGCTGTTTCCCCCCAACATAGAGACAAGACTGGTGGAGTGGAAAGCTATTACTTCCTCAGATTTCACTGTACGTGGAATTTTTATCATCTCTGACGCCCATTTGTAAGATAAAAATGTAAACGTCTTTGTCAGATGGATAGTTGATTATTATGGCCCGTTTCTCAGCATGATTTTCCTCTGTATCATCGTTACCATTATCGTCTTTTCTATCACAAAACTCGTTACTAGATTAATGAATTTAAATCTCATGTGACTGCCATCGATCGTAAGAACATCTTATCGGCGAGCTCCATTGTTATTTTGGTCTTCCATAGCAGTACCCAAAGTTGCTGGACATTAAGGCCACTGACGACGGGAATAGGAAATGAATTCTTGAGAATCAATTGAAAAACTGCGCATTTTATCACCTTTAAAAGAATATAAATTTATTAATCATGGAAGTGGTGATATTACGCTAATCAACAAAGCACCTTGGTATGCATTTGCAGAAATACATCACTAGATTTAGTTTGGAACACCTTCATCAAATGTGATATTTTTGTTTTTGTTTTCCATATGAAAGCGGAACCTTCCATTTTTAGGAGACTTTACAACCAAACGACTGGAGATCTTTGGTCAATGATGATGATATGTTCTACTTTGCCCGCTTTAAAAGAGGCCAAGGTAGCCACACCCTTGGAACATTAAGTCTTTTACGGTGTTTGTTTATCATCCGATTACAAATGAAACATTACAGTACTTCTCGTTAGGTTATGTTCCGGCAAAAACAATGACTTTCCTTTGACTTTGTAAGTAGGGCAGTTGGTGATGAAAGGCGTACTATTTTAATGCCAATAGGAAGCATGTGGAACAGGCTATTGAAGTAGAAACTTAAGTTGATTTAAGGCACTTCAAGATGATGGAGTCTTCGAATTCAGATTCTTTATGTAACTCAATAAAGCTGGTCAGGGGACCAGAAGTCTTTTGATTGTAATTGTAATTTTTATGAATTTTTCGATTTGTTTTTTTGAAGAGGAGCTTCTTGCTACAGTTTCAATTGGTGCCAATTACCCATGGGAACCGCCAATTTTCGTTGTAAAAAGGAACCAATCGACGGAGCTGACCAATTTCACGAACGTGAGTGAATGTTAATGACCAGAAATGCGAATTTTTTTGTTATGGCTTTGTACGATAATGTAGATGAAAAATTAATGAGACGTTTCGAATCATGCATGCTATTAAGATGATTATTATGTTAATAGTTGTTAATTATATTAACTTATATCAATGTGTTAATTGTTATTTCGTCAAATTTCAGGAGGTGGAACGTGAGCTCAATGTCAATTTCATGAGATTAGTTGAAATGGAAAACCCAGATATGCTGCTTACAAATCAGCTCAGAAAGCTAATGGTACGGCTAGAATTTTGATTCCCTTTTACTGTTGAATTTTCTGAGGGGTATGGCCGTTATACAATATTAAGCACAATCAAAGATAGACAGACAGACCGAGATAGATAGATAGATAGATAGATAGATAGATAGATAGATAGATAGATAGATAGATAGATAGATAGATAGATAGCCATAGATAGATAGCCATAGATAGATAGATAGATAGATAGATAGATAGATAGATAGATAGATAGATAGATCCGAAGTTAGCAGTTCAACCCTTCCGCCCATAGTTTCCAACGGTCTTGATCTTCTGCGACGCTTTGAATGTCCTTTCTGCTATGATTGGTGTTTCCCACCATATTCACGTTTCTTCTCACGATGGTGGTCAGATCGCCAGGTAGTCTTCCTCGCGATTATCGCTCATTTTATTGACAGACAATGCAACAGTATACCTTCATCTTCAACGGGTCATCTGTGACGCCTTATTCCTTCATAAATGTAGCTATGGTAGGGTTTTTACTGACCACATCCCCTTCCTTCCATCGAGCTTCCTCTGAAAAACAGGAAGTAGGGCACAGCTTCTGCCTGTAAAAGCAGATCCCACACTGCACCAGGTAGTCAGTTCTACGTCATATTCTCGATCTCCATTCACGCTCTTTACTCGTGAACCGTTTTTACTGTCGGTTACAGAGCTTTCAAATTTTCTTGCCGTCTGTAGAGCTGATTTACGCTAGCTGAATTGACCACTGAGACAACCAGAAAAGGGTGCAATGTAGGTGTGACAAGGGAAATTTTTATTTACAAGCATCCCTCCTGGCTTGCGGAAATGTTTTATGAACATTCTCCGTTATTCCTTCTTACATTTCCTTAGGTTTGTTTCGATGTCCATTGTGAAACTGGGGGCGAATGTCTACGGCAAGATAGATTTTACATCAGAAAGCAAAGGTTCGTCCAATTCAACCTACATTGTTTTGATAAATTTATGTCAAAAGTGGCGTTCGTGTCTCTCGTCCTTGTCACGAAAATATTTGCCTCACATTTTATGCGATACTCCGTGTAACAGAGCCCTTGTCGTTTCTAGAGGCAGAGACCGGTCAAGACCTTACAACTATGTCCAAGAAAAGGGGATTTTCGTACATTGAATGCACAAAGAAAATGTAAACCCATTCTTTGTTTATTTGATTTTACAAAACTTTAATGGAGGAGTGGTCATTTTTCTACTTCTAATTTACGTCGGAGTATGATCGTGACATTATTTCCAGCAACAAGTCTTCTTATTTCCTTAAAATGATGCATCATTTCATCGTTTTTAAGCAAATGGTCTTGAATCATGCAAGATTTTTATGCATTTAAAACCAGGCTAGTAATTTATGGCTAACTCGATTGACATTTAATCGCTATTGAGAACGAACAGAGGTTTGACATGTCTGTTATCACTTTTAGGAAAGTATCACCAATGGCCTAAAAGACAATGCGCTTTATCTTTCTAGCTTTTCACATAGAAAACACCTTTTAACACTCTTGAATGAAACCTTGATATATCAACAAAACCTAAAACTTCTACTCGTGCTTCCTTCCACAAGCCGTAGCTGTTGGCCCTTTATCATGTGATTAACATAATGTACAACATTACCTCACAGTTCAAAGAAGTTTGTGTTTCTATGACGCATTTTTCTAAAACCTAAACAATTTTCATACTTTCCTTATACATCACATCTATCTAAATGTCATTTAATAAACCACATTTATCAACTGAAGCAAACTGCTAGGGAAAATCAATTCAAAATGGCGTCCAGAAAAATCATCTTTCATAGCAAAAGCGGTAAATTCTTTTTGACTCTTATATTTGGATAGACTTGTACGGTGAAACGGTGTGATATAATTCCAGCTGTGGTGAACGATGATTAGGAAATGTTACCCAATAGCATTGCATTCCTCTGCAAGCACGTCAAACGTAACATGCAGCTTAATTTTGAGCGATTTCGCTATCAAGGGAATGGATCGCATTTACTGTGAGAATCGAGCTTTTTGACACTGCGGCCGCATAGCATGATAGAACGGACGCCTGTTAAAAATCATCCTCACAACAATTGCTTATCTATCGATTTGACTTTTTCCACTAATTCTGCAACTTTGTTGTTCCTGCAAAAGAAATTTCTCATCAATTCAAATGCTGCTAGAAAAAGTTGATTTTTCGAGAAAAATGAAGAATAAAGTAAATCCTTTATTATCCCTTTATCACAATTATCTGAAATGACCAAAGGAGTCCTCAAACAGTTCGCAGACAACATTAGCGAAAATGTTCTGAAACAAGCAACGAATTACGAAGGGAAAATTCTTATTGTTTCTTAATATATGGTTCAATTCTGGCTTCACTGGAGAGCACGTTTTTGCTTTTGAGCTGCGAATTCGCGCGAGTGCAGAAGCATTGTCGGTTGTCGTCGGTTTTTATCGGCTGTTGTCGGTTGCTGCTTCATTTTTTCGTATCAAACTGAGGGATCAACAAATTCTTGCGTTTTCGAATGATCAAAGTCAAGCGAATCGAAGCTGGGATAATCTGCCTTTATCTGGATGATGTTATAAAGTTATGTATACCTTGAAGGATAACATGAGCTCACCATGACCGCTGGACAAAGTTAAAGATAAAACCGACTGAGACAACAGCTTTCTGTCGCACAAAATGTTTCGCCCAAGCAAAGACGCTAGTTCCATGGAATCAGTCACGGTTTTTACAAGAATCACTTTGTTGCAAAACAGTCTGCAACGACTGACAAAACTTTTTCAAGGTGCAAAACAATGCGCTGTCATCAAAAAGACCTGAAGTCATGAAAGAAATTTACAAGATGATCTCCACAGGACCAAAAACAGGAAACAAGTTCAACTTACTGCTCTTTCAAATTTGATTTAACCTTCAGTAGTTGCACTGAATTCATCTGACTTTCTTCGGGTTTCCTCGGCCGAACTTTACCCAGGACGAAATTGTCATTTTTCTGTTTCAACTGATGACAAAAAAGACCAGTGACTACACTTTGCTCTTGTCATTACATTTGGATATTGAAATACAAGACATAACAGATTCACTTTGATATCGTCATTTTGAGGAAAACCAACTTTCTTGAAGTTTTGATCTGGCACTAACTCAATGTCTTGCTTGCATGTTTTTCTCGATTGTCACGTTCGATACGTCTTTGATACTCTGAAGAGCATAACAAGCGAAGGTCGAAGTTCCTCATTCAATGATCTTTCAAAAGTTAAGTCTCCCCTCAACCATTCCAGTTTTTCAAAACATTATCAAGTTTCGGTGGTGCATACTCCATGGGTAGGCAACACATGACGGTAGGTGGCAATAGAAAAATAAAAAGAAATATTGACACCCGTTGATTCCCGTTAAAATATTGACTGTATAGAGACGAAAAAAATATAGAATTACCTTAGCCATGTTTCTTTTCAAATTTTTCAGCGAATTCAGCATTTTTTGTACTTCTTCGTTCCATTCTTGCTCAGCATCAGATAAAATGGGAGATTTCCACTTCACGTACCGTATAACTTTGTCTAGCCTAGAATACAAACAATGTCGAAGGCACTTCAGAGACAAATTGAAAAGCAACGATGAAAAATGTCACACCGTGAGTAGAGGTGATGTGAAATCATTCGATGTTACATTGTGTGGAGGGATATAGAGGCTGGTAGTTATTGTAGAAGCAGATGTTAATGTGGGGATAAAACGCAAATCAAAACATTAGTTAAATGTCATGATCCTTGCAAAAGCGATTACTGCACTGTTCACTCACCTCTCGGTGATCGAATGCATATTTGCAGAAACAGCTGACAATTTCTCATTAATTCCTTCAGCTTTATCAACGAATGGTTTTCTTTCTTGTATTTCTGTTAATATGCTCATCTGTTGCTTCTTATGCTTTTCCAGAACCTCACACCTGCTTGCAAAAAAGGAACCTCAAGTACTATATGCTAGAAAATGCTCGGAATTAATTTTATTTCATGATCATACAACACGTTAGCATAAAAAGCTTATTTCCATCTGAAATATACAACTTTATTTCCATGCCATACCAGCACTACAACTCTCTACGTTCTTACTTGATGATTATGAGGCCATTTCGACTTGTAATCATTTCCACTGAGGTATCTTTTTTTTATTGATTTATGTTGGGGAATGGCCATGGTGGCCTATAAAATGCCTCAACAAAGGAAGAAAGAAGAAAGCGAAAGGCTAAGAGGAGAGATCTATTTAAGCTACTCAGTATCAGTTCCACCGGTAGGCTGTTCGCGCAAAACGCTCCCGGTTTCGGCTCGATACCCGTGCGCGCCAACTAAGCACGCAAGTAGCAGACACCTTTGGTAACATCACCTGTGCAATGAATCGATCGGGAGTTGGCGGTAGTGGCCCCCACCTAAGCAAAAAGAGCCTTCCTGGTCTGGTGCAAATCAAGAGGATATACTCCTTGTGAATTACGCTGATATCAAAGCGCTCCAACTGATCAACCTGAGCTGTTGCACCTATTTATTACAATCCCTTTCCGATATAAATTACTAACGCAGGTAGTTACTAAGACGAGGCAATACCTAAGACGAGGTATTTAGCTTGGTGGAATAGAAAATGGCCACTTTGCTGATATCCAGAGTTCTATCTAACACTTCTTCCCACTTCTCGAGGCCCTCTATCAGTTGATCCAATAATGATTTAGTAGATGGCACAAGAGAGCTGGCACATACTGCTGCGGCAAGTAAAGGATATAGCTAGCCCACCACAAAACGCTGTGCCTAAGGATGGCACCTCTATAAGAAGATGCTCCCAATGCTCATATCAAGTACGGAGATCAACTTTGGTTTCATAAAAAAATGCATAAAATATGGAACAGTATGAAACCTTTTTTTTAATTCAATGCTGGCTTTGGTTAACTTTTGGATGTATTCTTCTCGCATGCCGTTCGTTGCATTCGTTAAAAGTTGATAGAATTCTGCGTGGGACAGCTCAGTGGCACCTGGTTTGGATCTAAATAGAAGTTTGAAAACGGGTGATCAGCATGAAATGCGTACTTCCTATGAATAATGACTTATGAAATTGATGGTATACCAGAAACAAGTCCAAATTCTCTTAAAAAGAATTGATTGTGCCATGAGGTAAGGAATCTTCCATCAAACTAGTCCTCTCGGCCTGGGATTTGTCATACTATAGAATAGCGGCACTGGGTTTCAATAGGATCCGTTACTCGTGTCACGTGGCCAAAGACATGTCTTGAATTTCTGCCGAGAAATAGGCTGAAAGTTGAACTGATCAAGCAAGGTAAGAGGGACTGGTACAAAAATTTCCCTTCAATAAAACCAAATCCAAGAAGGTGATTTGATCTAATGAGAGTTTGCTGCTTTACGAAAATTATCCATGGCAAAAACAAGTGTAGGTAGCGTGCTGCAGAGTATATTCTACCCAACATGACAGTTTCATCAGTGCTGCAGAATGAGAGCTTGCAGTGATCAAGCAATAGAGATAAATTATAGAAAACCGAGAAAAAGCTAAGATTGCTTATCGAAACAGCCCCAGAAGTTGAAATCGTTCCCTTTATTCTTTTTGGTTTATAAATTCAATGACGAGTAAACTATTCTCACTTTATCAACGGAGTGCTTGCTCCCCTTTTCAAAATATTCCTAATGTATTCATCGAAGTTTCCTGCATACTGAAGCCTTTTCAACGGTGACAGATATTGTCTGCTGGGAAAAACGATAAACGCGGTGGAAATGAGTTCAAAGACAACATGTGCACGTAAACGGAGAAGCAAAATGAAAAATGAGTTCGTGAATCAAGGAAAACAAAAAGTCGAGCTACTGCCATAATCGAACTAGTTTCTAGGCAACATTGGAACTCGAAGATTTAAACGACAATTTAAGTGAGAATACGATGGAATAGAATGAAAACTGAGATAAGAGATGCGTACTGGAAATTATCACCCGTGCTATAAGAATTTCTATATCTGAAAATTGAAGTTTTCTAAAGGATGCTTCGATAAAAGAAGTCCCTCCTGACAAATTAAAGCAAGGCTCCTTCAAAATTTCAATTTGGTTGAAAAAGCACTTCATTGAACTAAGTATAAAGATTGAGAAAAGGGCTTACGAGGCGTCTGGGCTCTGGCCTTCACTCAGGTGGTTTGAGTTGATTTCATTCTCTGATCTGTTACTGTGAAGTAAGAAAAAGCGTCACTTGAGGCAAATTATCAATCACATCACCTGGAATTTTGTCTTCGCTAGAAAGTCAGTTATGATTGTGTCAACGCTACAGCGAATCTTTATTTCCTCATTGGTAGATTTTTTAAAAGCGTAAAAACTCGACAATGAAATGTACAGGAAACCAACTATGGCTAGATCGATTTAATTACGAGCATAGATAGATGGCGGTTATATCAAAAGGAATATCAACGAAGAATCATCACTAAAACCAAAATCCCCAACAGAAACCAAAGATCTTTATCCGGTGTAATAGCTTCTGTAATGAAGGTGCAACATTTTCAACCCTTCTGTAATGAGTTACGTTAATCATTGAACTTTCTATGGGTGTTTGTCTTACGTTACTGTCCATCAACCGAGCAAACACACTGCATGCATGACAAATCATTCCCATAAAATTTCTAGGCTGTATAATCGTGTCATACTTTGTGAATCTTGTGATGATTTCGCCATCTTCTAGCAAACACACTACAACTGTGCCATACTGGACATCTTCAAACGATGAAATGCCCAGAACTTCGTACGGAATGCTACAAAAAAACAGCTAATTGAAGATTGCGAACATTCAGTATTTGAGTTAAATAACAAACAAATATCTCAAGAATGAAATTGCTCCTATTAGCGTAATATTAAGGGTGTCTTTCTATATGTTTGCATTTCGACTATTCCTGTCCTGGCACGGTCTTCGTGGCTGTATCCAGCCTTTGAGTATGAATTACTTCCAGTTATCATCAGATGTGTGTTTTTTCGCATGTCATATCACACGACAAAAAACCACAAGAGCCCTGTCTCTGGTGTCTGCTACGCTCGAAATCGAGTATGCGAAGCAGTTTTGGATCACAAGATATCGAAATTTCACGGTACACTGCATAGCACTGTTTACTCGATTTCGAGCGCACCTGAAACTAGAGACAGAACTCCGAAATGTTCTAAGGAGCTGGATTATTACGAGTTGGCTTTATCGCCGCTTCCCTTATTCATAGTGCATAGGCTGTGAAACATACAGGGTACGAATACACAGCCACTGAATTGTGAGTGAGCAAACTTGAACCATTACTTCTCGGTGGTAGCTTCACCCAAAGCGTACAACTGTTAAAGATATCTTCTACTTGTGTAATCATATACGCATTACATGCAAATCCCTTTGTACTTATGTGGTTACCATGGCATTATGACCTTACTAATGAATGAGTAGCACGTGAAATGAATCGCGTGAACCAATTGGAAACAAGTAGCAGAATCTTCGCCTTACCTTTTCTCCGCTGGTTGCGTGCACAGCAAAAATACTAGCTCTGTAGGAGACTTCAATTCGAAATCTTGATTGGCTGAAAGGAATAAAATGAAGCATCTGCGTCATTCATAATTCAACAAAGATTTATTAATCAATCTAGTACGATGATTCGGAATGAAATTCTAGCAAAATAAGCAAATTCTAGAACCTAGGATGGCATGTCTTTGATTAACATGGCAAAAAGATAGTACTATTGTAGCATTCACAGAAGAAAAAAGAATATTTCAGACATACGGAGCTGCGAGAGGTCTTTCATATCAGCAATCCAAGGGAGATGCATTCTGTGTGCGCCAGCAGAGCTAATAGAGAAGTACCCACTTGCGTTTGTCGTGTCTTCAAGAAAAAAGAATTTTAACTTGACAAATTCAATCTTTACAAGCAATATATTGAACGTTCGTCTTTAATTTTTCATTATTCGATTCATGTAGAGCCAGTAACCGTCATCATCCAGTTGTCAAAATGACTCAAAAATAGAAATACCAATACGTTGAGTTAGACAAGCGCCTTCGACAATTGGTGGACAATCATATGTTTGATCATGGAATAAGGTAAAAATATTCTACCTTTAGACAGCATTATCTCGGTATTCAGGCTTGGCTCACACGTAACATTTTCATCTGATTTGATCAGTGTCCTCTCCAGTTCCACGCGATCATAAACATATAAGACCATGTCTTTAGTGACGAAATTCTCTTCTACAATCTTTAATAGAATACAATACAGGAAAAATTAAATTTCCTAAAGTTTATATGCAAATTCATGGAGGGAACTGGAGAATTTTCTAACAGCTGCTTTGTTCGATGGATGGATCGATGGATGGATTGATGGATGGCTGGATAGATAGATGGATGGATGGATGTAAAGATGGACGGATTGATTGATTGATTGGTTGATTGATTGATTGGTGGATGGATGGATGGATGGATGGATTGATTCATTGATTGATTGATGGATGGATTGATTCATTGATTGATTGATTGATTGACAAGTCCTTTTACTCCTGGCAATCGATCAAAATCTGTCCTGTCTTTTCGAATTTTTCTGTACCATAAGATTCTTCTGAAATAAAGCATTCTCAGTTTAATGAAGGAAAACTGTTGCCAATGGACGCAAGTCATTCACAGGATACAACTCTTACCTGAATTTCTAATTCCTTCTCCTCATCAAGTACAAGACAGTGATAAAAAACTCCATTTTTTGTTGCCAGAACAACAACAGATGGTTCTGCTGCAAGGCACAAAATTGAACAAAAATTTCCACCATAATTGTCTTCTGCTTCTGGGATCATTTTCAAAGGTCCTTTTTGGGTCCAAAATAGCCTGAATTAAAAAACAAGAGACAGATTATGCATGGAAACTGCGGCGTAAGCGAATTCAAAGTGTAATCCATATTTTCTATAATCGAACAAAATTTGAGCTATAAGCAGAGATAAATGATTGGTTGAGCTTGACGACAGTTTTCGTAATAATTCGATACTTTTCTTTCTTTTTTATCCTTTTCTTTCTTCCTTTGTATTTGTTAACACATGCTGGGCATATGGGTAGCTGCGCTATCAGAGTAAGATGACAAGTGCCCACCATTCACTTGGTAGTACCTAGTTTTGTTTGGAAAGAGAGCCATTTTCATGCTACACTGCCTTCAGCATTACTCTTTGGCATGCATTACGACTGCTGAGACTATGAAACTTGTGAGGGGGCTACAAGTGTGATGCTTCATACTCATTGGATTCCAATAGAGTCACTTAATATGAACCACCAAAAACAAGTTAGCCCTTTTCTCTGAATTTTCCCAACACCAAAAATGTTGCCTTGTCTGATGTTAGTCTGATGTTAGTCTGATGTTATAAAGGCAAATATTAAGCAAATCCTTGCTACGATACCAACCAGGGATGTAGCAATCGAGTGGTGTGGGGGTGCCACATCCCCTAACATTTGGAACGAGTTAAAATTCAGGTAAAGATAGGCTATTTCATCGTAAAATCAGGTAATTTTCAAATATAACCCTGAAATTCAGGTACATTCAACCTTGCACCCCCCCCCCCCCCCAACCAAAAGGTCCTCACGACATTTCTGATACCAGCTTTATCTAGCTTCAATACAAAGAGCCATCTTTATCCGGTTTCACCTATTCATATTCTTACTTGGTAGGACATTGCCACACACAGTAACAAGTGGATCCTCGTGTGACCAATTATCAATTAAAAAAGAGATACCTTTTCTGGTGCAGCCAGGCCCATTCTATCACAACCTCTCCGTTTTCTTTCAGTACAAATATTGGGTATACCATCCTCCCATTGTCATCACTAGTTGGTGGTCCAATGCTGAATGAAACTGCAACTTCACCATAAGCTATAGCAAAATTCAATGCTGCCTCACTGTTTGATGTTTTGAATGGGTCAGATATGTTTATTGTTGTCAATGGAGCTTGGACATCTCCAACATTGTAAAATCTGCAATGTGATTATGAAAGATTTTATCAATGGGATGACCAGCAAAACAGTACAAAGTATGGTTGAGTCTCATACTCAGAATGTGTGTTGGGTGCCACCTTGTTAGAGAAGTACCATGTCCTGAGCCATTTTTATGGGGATCTTTCCATCTTTTACAGCTACTTTCACAGGCATTGCTCTCACGAGATCAGGGATACTATGCCAGTTCTTCTGAGGCATGTCAGGACCACCAAAAGCTCAACTCATTTACACCCTTTTCAAGTTTCACTGCCTACTTCACGAACTTTATCCCACAAATCATCATTCATCCCAAGAACATGCAATTTATGGAACGTCTTGCCTTCTTCTTGCTTTCCTGAATCCTACAACTTGCCAAATTTCAAATCTAAGATCAAAAAACTTGATATGATCTCCCTCTTCTCTTAGCCTTTTGCTTTCTTCTTTCTTCATTCGTTAGGGCTTCATATAGGCCACCATGGCCTTTCCTCAACATAACTCACTAAAAAATAGCATTGTGAGGTATGATGGAAGGACATTGAACTTTTGATTGAAGAATGGAAAAAATTTCTGAAAAAAAGCACACAAGTCGGCTGCAAAATATTTACAGCTGCAAAAACGGCTGGGTTTCATAAGAATTAACAAAAAGGACTCAATTCAACTGATATCTCTATCAAAAGCATATGAAAACCATTATCTCCTGAGGAAAGCAGTTTGACTCCAGGGCACACTTAAGGGTAAAAAGGATTCTGAAGGAATAAGAAACTTCAAAATTGATTCAAAATTTTCCGGGACTGCTGATTAAATTTATGTTTCCAAACACAGTTGGGTTTTCCTTTGGGACAATTTGAAAAGGTACACAGATTAAAAAAGATACACAGTAGGAATACGGCAAACCTTAAACAATTGTCACTTGTTAGCACAATAATGTGGGAATCAGTTTGGCTTCCAAGAAACCATTCCAAGTGCAATACTTCCAAATTGATTTGCTGTCGAAAAAGCTGGTCTCCAACAAGTACTGTCCTTAAAAAAGAAGCAATGAAAATATTAAAAATATGTTAACATTGAATTGGGTGGTGGCAAATTGGAAACATAACACCAATATGTGCAAATACATATTCCTTAACTCACAAATACTACAAAAATCTTGTTGCGTGCAAGGAGTTGAGCATACCAAAAGATGTTTTGTGTCTTTAGCAGTTAAAATCGGCTGATGCAAGCAAGGAGAGAGGGGCTTAAAAAGTCTGGTAGAAATTTAAAAAGAATATTGCGGAATAAGGAATTCAGTTAAGAATAGCAATGTATTTCATGACCTGCTGCCAGGCGGTAGATTTGTAGGCGATAACATATTATGGGATTAGATAAAACACATTTTTCTTGGACAATCTTGACCAAAGATTTTATGTGCCGATAGGTCATACTATGGGCAGGGGGCCCTTATGACAGCTAGGGGGTAGTATAAATTTTGAAAAATAATAAACAGGGGTCTATCTATTAGAAACCTAGAAATAAATAAACTTAGGCTGAGACTTTGTTCAACAAAAGCAACCATCATGCTTCCCTACAAATATTTTCTGAGGGAATACCAGGAAGGGCAAACAAAATGAAAAAGCAAGACCTTCTGAAGGCAACGAAAGACAGGAAGTTGTGGAGAACCATGATCGCCGACGTCCTGAAGGGATATGGCACCTAAAGAAGGAGATGTGGGGAGAGTGTGGCATGGTTGGGCCACGGAATCTTGTTATCATAAGTCTTACTGAATTGGGAAAGTAAGTGGATGCAAGGTAGAATTCAAAAACACATGATCAAATTTGCTAAATGCTTTAAAAAATTATTTTGATAAATTTATTAGTCATTACCTGCATATCACATTCTGTTTGCCACCAACAAACAAACTTGAGTTACCCCATTGCCTTGGCATTTCTAAGATTGCGACACCATTTAATCCAACGAGTGCAATGAACTGGCCAGTAAAACTCAGTTTCATTGACACAACTTCAAATGGTATTGGCAGTGAGCAAGTTAAAGTCTGAAAAGTAATCCACTCTAATAAATATTATGATTGAAAAGCAAAATACCTTAGGCATTGTAAAGAGGTTGCAAAATTCCATAAATGTCCAGAAATTTCAAGAAATTTCCAAAATGTGCAATGTGATTGGGAGAGCTAATACAAAGGGCAGTCCTTTGTATAATACCCCCATTCTCCTCGCCTGCTCTTTGACCATGTGAAAGAAAGATGGGGGCCTTTGGTCTTAAGTGACAAATAATTTGCTCCAATGGTTTCCAGCCAAATTTTGATGAAACATTCATAGGCTCGTCACGTCATAGAATGGCACTCAGACAACTGTCAGATAAAGATTTTTAGTGAGGAAACAGTAATTCGTTCGCTACTTCGCGGAATTCTTTTACGTTTTGAAAACCAGAACGGGAGATGAAAATATAGAGCCTCCGACGATACACGAAATAAAAAGCATGTGGAAAGTTGAATGCATTTTTCATAAAATTCCGCTTACTGAGGTAAAGTTGCTACCTCACGAGGTGGCTAAGTCGGAAAATCACCCCTGTACTAAATGAATAGGTAACTTTCCCCCACCCTCTGTTCCTAACAGGTTGTGTTTTCCTGATATATTTACTAACTGGGATGGACTCAAATGTTTTGTTGTACCTGGAATTCAAACTGAGCTTGTTTTGACGAGGGCAGCATAGTTTCGTTTTCTGCTTCACAATGACAGATAGAACTTTGCAAAGCATTTTTTGGGAAGACGATAATCTGTTTTTCTTTTTCGCTCCATATCAAAACATTATCATCAGTTGCTAGCTGTATATCTCTCTGTTTCCTTATTTCCGTATCTTTTTGGTCCCCTTTGAAAAACGATCGTAGTAAGTCAAAACTGAATGCATCTCCCGCCTTGTACGCCATTTTGTCAATTACTGTTGCCATTAGCCTCTCAATCAATCCCGCCACTGCGCATGCGAAATACCCCCAACTGCCCCCTCTCAACTGCCGCACTGTCCCTTCACTCTCCCCTAAGCAGCCCAGAGTTCCCCCTTTTCCCACAAAAATTTCCTGAGTAACAAAATAGCAAGTATAAAGCAATTACAATGTGAGATATATGTTAGCAAAAATAAGCGTAGTTCAGGCAAAATAGGCGTAGTTCGGGCAAATCCTAGCAGTTACTCTCCTCCCACCGTTAGCTCTCCTCTTGGTAACTCTGATCACTGTCTCATAACCTTACGGCATGACTTCCTCCCTCACCTGGACAGGCCGTTTGCTCCGCAAAGAGTCTTCCACTACAGCAAAGCTGACTGGGACTCCCTTCGCACTTTTTATTCTTCTTACCCTTGGTCTTCAGGCCTTCAAATGATCCTTCCACTTTTGCTTCTTTCATCACCGACGCAATACTTCTTAGCATGGATCTTTTTATTCCTTCTTCTTACAAGCCTGGTAAAAAATTTCTCTAAGTGGTTCAATTCACAGTGCACCAAAGCTGAGAAGAACAAAAACCACTACTTCAAGGAATGGAAGCGACTTCAAACCCAACACCCAAGAACTTCTTTCATCCAGTCACGCAACACTTGCTCCAAAACCATCAAAAATGCCAAATCATCTTTTGTCCAACGCATCAACAACAAAATCGCTTCCTGCCAGGCTGGCTCTCGCTCCTTTTGGTCTATGGCCAAAGTTGTCTCCCAAAGCTTTTGCCAATCATCTTTCCCTCCACTAAAAACGAACTCTGACTCTTCTTCTACCACTCCTTCATCCAAGGCCAATCTTTTTTGCGTCAGTCTTTGCCTCCAACCTGGACGACCAAGGGGTCCAACCTCATCACTTCCCCCCTTCAAAATTCACTATGTCACCCATTAAGTTCTCCACACGAAAAGTCCGCCAAACCCTTCTCCAACTTGACACATCCAAATCCAAAGGCCCTGATGGTATTCCAGCAATAGTTCTCAAAACCTGTGCTCCTGAGCTTGCCCCTATTCTTAACAAACTATTCCAGCTTTCCTACACTCTTGGCACATTTCCCACCTCATGGAAACAAGCCCACGTCTTTCCTATCCCAAAAAAGTTGACAAGTCTAATCCACTCAACTATCGACCCATTGCAATCACTTCACTCATCTCTAAAACAATGGAGACCATCATCACTAAACAACTTCTTACCTTCCTTGAAACAAACAATCTTCTCTCTGATCACCAGTATGTCTTTCAAAAAGCCAGGTCTACTGGTGATCTTCGTGCTTATGCTGTCCATGTCTGGTCCTCTGCTCTAGAATCCAGTGGTGAGAGCAGAGTGATCTCTCTCGATATCTCCAAGGCCTTTGATCGCGTTTGGCACAAGGGTCTTCTCGCTAAACTGATAAGTCAATTGCCGTCAGAGTGGACGGCTTCCTCTCCAATCTGCACTCCATCAATGCTGGTGTACCCCAGGGCTCTGTTATCTCCCCTGTACTCTTCATTCTCTCATAAACGACCTACTCACCTCTACGTCGTCTAGCATTCACTCCTTTGCTGATGATACTTTCCTAAGTTCTTCATTTTCATTCAATCCAAATAACCATGCTTCCACCGATATCCAACTCCACAGAAACATTTCCGCCTCGCTTCTCTCCAATGATCTGACAGTTATTGAGAAGTGGGGTAAAGACAACCTAGTTTCGTTCAACCAAAGCAAGACGAAACAGGCTGTCATTTCACGCAAACGTAATCAAAACTTTCCTCCTGTCCTCATGAATGGTGATAAACTGGACACTTCAGCTTCTTTCACACAACTTGGGCTTTCTCTTCCATCTAATCTCACTTGGAAAACTCACATCCATTCCCTTGCTAAACATGCATCTCAAAAGCTCAATTTCCTCGCCAGAGCCCGCGGGTTTTTCTCATCTTCTCGCGTTCTGTCTATATACAAGTCCCAAATCCGTCATTCTTTAGAGTACTGCTCCCACGTCACGTCTGGGGTGGTGCTCCAAAATCTACTCTCTTTCTTCTCGACAAAGTCCAGTCCAAAGCCATTCGTCTCATCAATAATCCTAACCTCACCAAATCGCTCCAACCTCTTTCCCATCGTCGTTTAGTTGGAGATCTTTCCATCTTTTACAGATACTTTAACGGACATTGTTCTCAGGAGATCAGGGATATCATTTCAGTTCCTCTGAGGCGTGTCAAGACCACCAGAAGCTCAACTCATTCACACCCTTTCCAAGTTTCACTGCCTACTTCAAGAACTCTATCTCACAAATCACCATTCATCCCAAGAACATGCAACTTATGGAACGTCTTGCCTTCTTCTTGCTTTCCTGAGTCCTACAACTTGCCATCTTTCAAATCGAAGATAAATAAACTTTTCTCTCTATCCTCTTAGGTGCTCGCTTTCTTCTTTCCTCATATGTTGGGGCTTTGTATAGGCTTTTCAAACTTACTCTGGGTTGAGACAGCACTGATTTTTTGTTTCTATTTGTTAGCGAAAGATGGGTATTTGGGCAGGTATCCAGCCTGGAACCACCGCTTATGCCCCCAGAACTACCTTTGAGAACTCATTTACCGACCTCGGAAGGATGAACAGCCGAGTTGGGAACTGGCTTGCGGTTAATGGCTCCGACGGCGGGAGTCGCAGCACTGCCGCTTAACCACTCGGCGGCCATACCGATGACGTTAGGGATTCTTGTGGTATTTTTCGGTTTTTCAGATTAATCAATGCTTTGTTCATAATAAGACCTTTCCTTTGCATCCTTAAAAGCCAAGTATTTCTGCAGCTGCTTGCCTTTTATGTGTTGCTAATCGATAATTTCATTTTTTTTTATTGGGGCCTGGTGCCGTTTCGTAGTGGTTAAGCATGTGAAGTCACAACACAGGGGTTGTCAGTTCGATTCCTCCATGTGTTACTTTTAAACGCCATCGGTGAGGAAGGCACTGGGAAACCACCTCATGAATTTCATTTCCCCAGAAAAAACTTAGAGCCCTGTCTCCGGTTTCTCCTACGCTCGAAATCGAATATGCATCACAGGGCGATAATAACGCCTGCGCACGTCCAGTGTGGAGGAGATGCACTGATCTATCTCTATTATGTGGCCCTGTTTTGTGGAGGTCGTGTGTCTCTCCACCACCCCACTGTTATAAGATTTAGTAGTACACCGGGTAAATCCCTCAGCTGACATGTCGGACGTAAACAAGAAAAAGAAGAAGAGAAAGGCCAAGAACAAAAAAAAAGGAAATCAGAATTTTCCGACAGGTTTGCATTTAGTCCCATAGTCAACTCGTTTCCTGTATAGATTGTATGCATGGTTATGAATGTATGGCTGTATTTTTGACTAAGAATGTATGGCTATGAATATATGACAGTATTTATAGCTATGAATGTATGGCTATGAATATATCACTGTATTTATAGCTATGAATGTATGGCTATGAAAATTATGACTGTATGTATGTATGGCTGTATGCATGGATGGCTATGAATGTATAGCTATGAATGTATGGGTATGTGTATGGCTATGTATGTATGACTATGTATGTATGGCTATGTATGTAAGTATGGCTATGTTTTTTTAGTGAGTTATGTTGGGGAAAGGCCATGGTGGCCTATGCAAAGCCCCAACAAAGCAAGAAAGAAGAAAGCAAAAGGCTAAGAGGAGAAAGATGAGATCAAATTAAGTTTATGACTGTTTCTATATGGCAGTGTATGTGTGGCTATGTATGTGTGGCTATGTATAAATGGCTGTGAATATGTGGCTATGTGTTTATATATGTATTTGTGTCTGAAATTTTTCTGTTGCGTGAGTTAAAGGTCTAAGCTTACCACTTGTTTGCAGCCCGATGCACAATTTTTTACACCCATGTTCCCTTTCCAAAAGTTCTCAATAGGGAAGCAGCTTGTACCATTTCTAAAATCTTTGACATGACTCAACAGACGCATTGAATCCCAATCTACCACATACCAATCAAGTAATATATAGATTGGTTGTGGATTCTTTCCGTTGGAAAGGTGATTACACTTTTTTGCAACAAAGTTAAGTTCCTTTTGTCAAAGTTCATCTAACCTCTCAAATTCATGTGAAAATTGGATTTATCACTACTCCACCGTGCTAGCTTTGCATGTTGCCTAATTAAAAACCCCAAACCCTGATGGTCAATTTCTACACATCATTTTAAGTCCCTTCCAACTGCTTTATCGTATCAAAATAGTCTACATTTTTCTTCTACGGTCGTACAATAGTTCAAAGTTTATTTGTTTGTATGGACGGTCTCCTAGAAGTTCTAATGTTCATTTTTCTATCAAAATTGATCACAGTCATTCATCTGTTGAATGATCTTGATATTTGTTAGCCTGCTTGAAGTCTTTAAAGTGATTTATAGATATCTGGTCTATATATCATGTATTGATTATACAAGACATTACTGACATAAGAGGAGAGATGGTATATAAATACAACTTTTATTCATAACAAAATATGTTGTTTGCAAATGGTATGCAAATCCTTGCAATAATGAACTGATCCTAAGCAATGTTTCTGCAGGTGCTGGCACATCAGAAAGTCTTGAATTCAAAGTTGACATCGCACCATCAGGCGATCTACTTGAGGACAAAGAGGATTGTGTTCAATCAGCTGCAGTAAATGCAAATGTGGATTTTGAGGTACAAAACACAGAAGTCAAAGTTGAGAAGAACTACCATGAAGGTGATTGTCATGGTCACGGTAATGTCATTAGCTTAGATCAAAAAGGTTCCAGTGCTGAAGAGAAGGAAGCTGATGACATACAGCAAAATGTAGCCAATACTATTCTGAAAAGTGAATCTGCAAATGAAGCTGATGATGTGGCAGAGTGCAGTTCTGAGGGGGACCGAATAATTCTTACAGAAGGTGGGCTTCATTTGTTTTCTTGCCATTAGTGATGTCAAGTCTGTGCTGTCCCTTGATAACTTTTGCAGTCCTTAAAACATCTTCTATGGCACCAGTTGTTGCACTTGGAGCATAGAATGTGACCAGTCAAACAAGCCTCCCATTGCAACCACTTCATCCCGCTCCAAAACTATGGAGACCATCACCTGTTGTTTTCTTTTTAGTGGGCTATGTTGAGGAATAGCCATGGTGGCCTATACAAAGCCCCAACAAAGGAAAAAAGAAGAAAAAGAAAGGCTAAGAGGAGAGAGAGAGATCAGATCCAGTTTATTGATCTTGGATTTGAAAGGCAAGACGTTCCATATATTGCATGTTCTAGGGATGAATGATGATTTGTGAGATAGAGTTTGTGGATTAGGCATCAAAATTTGGAAAGGGTGTGAATGAGTTGACCTTCTGGTGGTCCTGACATGCCTCAGAGGAACTGGAATAATATCCCTGATCTCCAGAGAGCAATGCCCATGAATTGTTGCTGTGTTCTTGGGATGTTTTCTTGTCCCTTTGACCTTCTAAGTTGGACTCCAAAATGACGCTCATAGGTTTGGACAAGCTCTCTTGATTTTGTTTCAATGATCTTCCTCCAAACTCTCCCTTTGTGATCAAGTAGTCTAATTCTTCTTTCATTCTGATAGTTGGACATATTCCTGTTTATCATTAGATATGATTATTGTGATATTCCCTCTTCGAATGGATCAGGAATTGAACACAAGATATATTTCAAGTTGATTACTACTATCTATCTATCTATCTATCTATCTATCTATCTATCTTGTGGCCTGTAGCCGTTGGGGCACTTTGATGATGCTACAAGTTGACGTCAACACTCTCAATCCTCCGAAACTCTGAAGCATTCAACTTTGCTCCTTCCACTCCACTCTTTAATGTCATCAAACCAAGTTCTCTTTGGTCGCCCTCTACCTCTCGACCCGTTCACACCACCTTGCATGATGTCGTAGACAAGTGTTCCAGTTCTTCTTGAAGTGTGACCGAATCACTGCAACTTCCTTCTTCTTGCTGTCGCCAGTAGGGGTTAATACGTGTCCGTTTCATTCATTACTCGTCTTTGGACCTCAATATTTGTGATTCTCTGCTTTCACATGATTCCCAGAGTTCTCCGAAAGCAGCGTAGTTCAAATGAGGCTGCTCTCTGTTCTAATGATTACTACGCACATGATGATTTGCAGACTAGGTGCTTGTAAATATGGACAATATATCATGTTTGCTGATAAACAGTTGAACAGGGCTGAAAATATGATTAAGTATGTCAGTATACATCTGTTTTGTCACAATGAAATATGAATTTTGCGAATGTTTCAAAAACCTTTACAGTAACAAAAACTGAGCGTAAAGAATGTCTTTTTCAGCCGTGGGTGCATCAGAGAGTCTTGAATTCAAAGCTGACATCGCACCATCAGGTGATCCACTTGAGGACAAAGAGGTTTGTGTTCAGTCAGCCATTGTCAATTCAAATATGGATTGTGAACCAAAAGACACAGAAGTCAAAGTTGAGAAGAACAACCATGAAGATGATTGTCATGGTCATGGTGATGTCATTAGCTTAGATCAAAGAGTTTCCGGTGTTGAGCAGAAAGAAGCTGATGACATACAGCAAAATTTAGCCAATACTATTCTGAAAAGTGAATCTGCAAATGAAGCTGATGATGTGGCAGAGTGCAGTTCTGAGGGGGACCGAATAATTCTTACAGAAGGTGGGCTTCATTTGTTTTCTTGCCATTAGTGATGTCAAGTCTGTGCTGTCCCTTGATAACTTTTGCAGTCCTTAAAACATCTTCTATGGCACCAGTTAAATGAAGTCACTGATGAAACGATTGCAGCTTTGTTGCTGTGGAAAGTGCACAGAGAGAAAATAAGCTTATAGAAAGACACAATGCTGGAGGGGCAGGAAGAGGAAGGGTCACCCCATGAAGTGGTGGTTGGACACAGTGGCAGAGGAGTCCCAACTCAGCATCACCTCAGCCAATGAACTGTGTAGATACTGGGCAGCTTGACAACATTATATGCACAAAGCCATCAGCGATTGAATACAACCTGACGGTTGCTAAATGATGGCACCAATTGTTACATGCAGAGCACAGTACCTGACCAATCTAACCAGCCTCTTATTGCAATCACTTCATTGATCTCCAAAACATTTGAGATCATCGCCTCTTCTTGCTGGGTTCTTTGAACATTTTCTTGTGTTGCTGCATTTTACTTTTTTTACTTAAACTTGTCGCAGGATGAACATCGCATCAGGTTTTGACTTTCTTAATTGGACTCCAAACTGAGTTTCATTAGTTAGGAGAAGCACTCTTGATCTTGTTTCAATGATCTTACTTGAAATTTTTGTGGCGTGATCAAGTAGTCTAATTCTTCTTTCATTCTGGCTGCTGAATGCATTCCCCTTTGTCATTAGACATGATGTTGGTGAGATTATCTCTCCTTGTAGGTCAGAAATCAAACACAAGATATATTTCAAATTGGGTTACTTCCTGCACATGTGATGATTTTCAGACTAGGTGCTTATAACTACGGATGATATATGACAGGGGTGTCAAAGTCAAATAGGTGGAGGTCCAAATAAAAACTTAAGCTATAAGCCGAGGGTTGGACTGATTGAATGTTCATTGAAAAATTGTAAAATTACTGCGTATAGCCAAGTCAACCAAACTATTGCTCCCAACCCAAACTATTGCTAGGTGCGTTACCGTTGCATTGTGGGAAACGTAGTATTGGTGCACCTGCGGGCTGCCGGCTTGCTGCTGTCTGGGGGCCAGTTCTCATAATAAGTCAATGTCATCCCAGGGGCCATAGAAAACCTTTTCACAGGCCGGATATAGCCTGCAGGCCTTGACTTTGACATATGTGATATATGATGTAGCTGATAAATAGTTAAAGGATAAAAATATGATTAAGTATGTCAGTATACATCTGTTTTGTCACAATGAAAGATGAAGTTTGCGAATGTTTCACAAACCTTTACACTAACAAAAACTGAGCGTAAGGAATGTCTTTTTCAGCCGTGGGTGCATCAGAGAGTCTTGAATTCAAAGTCGATTTAGCAACATCAGGTGATCCACTTGAGGACAAAGAGGTTTGTGTTCAGTCAGCCATTGTCAATTCAAATGTGGATTGTGAACTAAAAGACGCAGAAGTCAAAGTTGAGAAGAACAACCATGAAGATGATTGTCGTGGTCATGGCGATGTCGTTAGTTTAGATCAAAGAGCTTCCGTTGTTGAGGAGAAAAAAGCAGATGACATGCAGCTGGATGCAGACGATGCTATTCTGGAAAGTGAATCTGTAAATGCAGTTGTTAATGCGGCAGAGTGCAATTCCAAGGTTGACCAAGGGAGCCTTACAGAAGGTAAGCTTTTTCCGGTAGTTCTGACTCGTTTACCTCAGAGTATGATGAATCATAGGACAGAAATTACTGAATGTAGTTGTGAACTTTTAGCGTGCAATGAGATGCTGTTTCATGTATGTTTACATCTGCAATTTGAAACGAATTTGTGTCATTATCATGTTGCAGAATTCTGTTTTCAATTAGTAAAATTAGCATCGAATTTGAAGTATCTATGGGGCTAATCTTTTTACATCTCTTTTTATAACCTTCAACCGATTCACTGTTATTAATGATGGTGGCAAATTGTTCCACGTTTTCAGTCCCTATTGTTGGAAAGACTTCTAGCCTTTCTCCTTCGGTCTTTACTTTGAACACGATTAAAACCGCCAGGCTTTTCCAAACATGAGAAGGACCAGAAGGGAAATTCCAAGTAGCAATGCTAGCCATCTTGCCTTGCTGCTTATCACACATTAAGAGAAATCTAAGGCCATTTTTATGTTGAATGTGGAAGAGTAGTGATCAGAGAAAGATATAATTCCAATCTCTTGACTCAAAGCATCTTCTTGTGATGAGGAGTTGCCATGTGTGAGTAAAAGCTTCAATCACTGTTGCAGAACCTGTCACTAGAGAATGCAGTGAAGTTAGATTGCAAACAAAGGCTCCTGGTAAGGAAGAAGAGATGGGTCAATTCAGATCGGAAGTAACTCCTCCGCAGGATGCTGTTCAACCGAATCCCCTTCAAAGCTCCAAGCATCGTTTTGAACATCGATTGACAGATGAACAGAGGAAACTGCTACATGATGTTAGCATACCAGAAGGGAAATGTGCTGTGGATGAATGGGTTTTGGTGAATTTCACTTCAAAAGAAGTGGTCGAGTTTGCTGAGACCATGGGGTGGAAGCCAGCCTTGGACAGCGAATCAAATGAAATCAAAGATTGTTGTAGCATCATGTAAATTCTTCGAACCCTGTAAGGGACAATGGCCAATCGGACAGCTAGCTACTTTTTTGGAATGGTACAGTTGTTTATTTTTTATATTTTTTTTTGGTTTTTGATCTCTTCCCTCTTCGCCGTCAGGCTTTACTTTTTCCTGGCATTTCTGTATACTAACGCGAGATACCACATATTAGCAAGCTTAATTTCAATAATTTAGATGTAGTTTGGAAATGTGAAATAATTTTGCGAGGCCTTTTTGAGCCTTAAAATATTTATGTACCCATCGGTAGGGGTATTGAGACATTGACAAAGTTGTTGATGATCTCTTGGGACTTAAAGAAGTAAATTTTTGACTGTTCCAGCGGAATTTGCTTCCAGGATGCAGCTGAATAACCAACTTGATGTGAAATTTATTCGACGATCTTTGCATTAGGTTGAACATTTCAAGTTTTTTTCACAATAATTATGAATCTTTATCTCTTGATTCCGATCTGGAATTTCTACTTCCCTCGTTATCCCAACCACATCGTGTCACCTCGATCTTTCAACCAGTCGAGTAGCGTCGCCACCAGTTTTTGCTTTCCTGTAGATACATGTCTATATTGCATTGCGCTTAATGCATTTTATTTATCTGTATTGAATTCTTATATTTTTCTGACTAAGTCGTGCATACCGATAAGAAAATTGCTGTACTTGTGGGTTCAAGACGAACTAGATTGATAATTCTTACATGATGATAATTATTTGAAGTCTGTTTTCTTGATCTTCATTCCTGCTACAGAAACCCTATCATGTTTATCATCCAATGGAACCAAATCGTTCTGTCTATACTAACTTCATTTGCATTGTTTGTAAAAGGTTATTTTCACGATTCTCTGAAGTACCCAGAGCTTTTCAGTTAATCTCTGTTATAGTCAATGAGCTTTCTCCCTCTCTCTCAAAGTCTCTCTCTCTCTCTCTCTCTCTCTAAATAAATAAATAAATAAATATATATATATATATATATTTATTTCTCTTCATTCACTGAATTGTTACCCCCTCGAGTGCTTCTTCCAAAAAGCAAAAAACTGCATTGCATAATCAAGTTCTATAGGCTTCGCATTTAACCATCGGGTATTTAACCCTTAATCGTTGTTTATACAGCTTTTATAAGGCTCTAAGAAAACCCAAGTGAGTGCTATTATGCTCTCTGAAGCTTATCCGAAGCGCCAGATACTTCATGGAAGTCATTTATTTATAAGTAACTCAAAACCTTGCTTTCCACAACGACTCAATAGACTATTAGCTGAATCGAACAATTGGTCGGGAACCGCAGTTTCGTGATAACTACAGGACCCTAATAATAACAGAATGCTTGACATGCTGATAGGTTATTCCTGTATACAAATTCGTATATTATTACAATTGTTATCAACTCTCAAAACCAATTCGATGCGAAAGAGATTCAGAATATCTTGATATAGGTTCATTGATAAAATATTACGACACATCAATTGTTTGACGAAAACTTAATTGATTTTTCTGTAAATCTACTCAAATTCGTCCCGTTTTAATGTGTCCATTACTGATGATGGATTCCAGAGTGGGTCCGAAACGTTTGCGTCAAGTACTGTCTTCTTCTTTCCCTTGGCCTATGCATGTCGGCCGTTGGGGCACTTTGATGAGTTCACTATATGTCTCCAATATTATCGATCTTTCGAAGCCCTGAGGCAGTCAACTATGCTCCTGCCGCTCCAGTTTTTGATGTCATCGAACCGAATTCTCTTCGGCCTTCCTCTACCTCTCGACCCGTTCACACTACCATGCATGGCATGGCATGGTAGTGTGAACAAGTACTGTATGTGTCGTAATATTTCAGAATGAAAGCTTATTGAGGTATCGTCATTCTTCTTCTCATCATCTTGGTTTGAGATCGAGTGACTGGCTGACTCTCCTCTTATCTGCAAAAGCAGGGTGAAGGACGATGGATCTTACAAAGGATATTTGAAATATTTAACCGACGAACATAAGCTAAATCCAGGGCAACCCAGGTCAAAGTACAATAAGGGCAAGCCAGGTCAAAGGTTACTTTGGAGCAGGGTAGTTACCTGACGCACCTGTCGCAAATAGCTGTGACGTTCATGCAGGTAAGGAAAATGTAAATGTGTTTCTTTGTGTTTCGGTGCCAACGATTGCGCGTCTCAACAGCTTATTGATTGCGTCGTTTAATGAATTTCTCGAATATCAGTAATTGGCTGGGACAATGCAGAAACCTCCATGTTGGTGTCCCTGGATATCAATCGCCAAAAGTGATCTCGACTCATTTTTGTCGGCTCGTACCCGATTCTGCAACCACTTTCCCTCAAAGCACATTTGAGGGAAGACTCAATGGCTTCTCCACTCCATAAGATCATCTGATATCTCAGACTGAAAGGTTATTGCTATAAGCGTGCACATTTCGCGTGTAGGATGTTTGGGAACCAGGATTATGTGCCTAGCTGTATCTCACCACAATCAATGTGCTCCATCTTGTTGTCCGATTAAGGTGATAGATTGCTTACAAAGCTATCATCACCTTTCCCTTTCTTTGTCATGTGGAATTACGGAGACGAACCTTCAGATATAGGTAGAAACTTAGAAAACATGTGCACCTGATTCCCCCCTCCCTACAAAATAGAAAGGCGAGGAAAGTCTTTCATCTAATACTTATCAATCATCGCCAACCCATCATCATTTTAGCCCTTTCGTAAGGGGGCAATGTTTAGCTAGGAAAAGAGCTGGTCTATCGCCATGCCATGGCTCAGAGCGGTACCTCTTTAATAAGGTGGTCTCTTAACGTAACTTTTGCATAGATGCCATTTTCCTTTTCAAAGACCTGTGGAAATTTCATTTTATTAATCCGGCCATAATATTAACAGTCCCATAGGAGCAGATATCACTTGTCGACAATGTACCATGTGATCAACCTGAACGGGGACCATTCTGTGATCTTTGCAAGTATTTTCTATTGCTAATGACAGTGCTTGTTAGCGGCTTCCACATAAACATTCTCAAGCGAATGGTTTTGTTAAGAACTTGTTGAATTACCGCTATTGACACCTGTGAGTCTTTGTCCATTGAACTCGGTTGCAAACAAGTTTCCTGATCTCGTTGCTATGAGTGCTAGCTGTCTGCCATTCAACTGGATACGCAAAAGAAACAACAAAATTGAGAGACCAATGGGATTGCGCAAAATATCTTTCCCACCAATGAGAGGAGACGCGGGATTTGACAGGCAAAGGAATTCACTGAGCATGTCCAGTCATGTGCACAATGCTTTATAAGCAGGATCGCGTTTTGCCAGATGATCTAAGCCAGCCAGCCATCCAGCACGGTTGTGTACCCCCAGCAATACAGGCAAGGTAAAATGGCTGATGAAAAAGTGGAGTTTGCAGATAATAAAGATTTGCCAGAAGAGGAAGGTTTGATTAAAGAGAAAAAAGGCAGAAAATCTAAGAAATGGAGGAAGAAGTCTAGTAAGAAAGACTCTCCTCCCTTGCGGAAGCAGTCGACAAAAGGAGATGAAAGTCTTGACTTGACTGACGCTGAGCCAGGAAAAGCTGCTGATAAAGAAAAGAAATCGTTCAAAGAAAGGATACGAAAAATTTCTCTCAGGAAAGTTGCCAAAAATGAGAAAAGAGACAAAGGTGACGACTCCGATGAGAAACCAGAAGAAATCGCAAAGGAAGATGTACGAAAATTGGAAGCAGAGAGCGAGGAAGTAAAACTAGGTGAAATTAGTAATGGTATTCCTGAAAAGGAAGGTGGAGAAGTCGAACAAAAGGTTAAATCGGTTGGAGGGGAAAGAGAGGAAGAACTCGGCCATGTCGAATCAGAAAATGAGTGTCGAAAAATTGAGAAGACAGAGGAACAAGATGAGAATGCCGCAACCAGTGAACAGTGTAATGACTTGGATGAAAAATGCTTCAGCACTTCAACCGAAGTGCAGAAGATGGAAGTAGCCGAACGGGAAAAATCAAAGGAACATTTTGATGCAGTTATTGTCGAGCTGACAACCAAGGATTTGACACCGGTGGATGAATCAAACAAAGAGAGCAAGGCATCAGAGGGTGACAAAAATGGAGAGACAGTGTTGGAAGAAATCGAAGAGGAGTCATTGCAAAGAGAGGTTAGCGAAGGAATGGAGATGGAACAGAGTGAATTCAACGTCGAGACTCAAGATTGTGACGACGAGAAAGCAGAAGATGAAAGAAAAGACGATGAGGGTGAAAGCGATGCAATACCGTTGGCGGAGAGCGAAGAGAGCGAGGGGGCGAATGACGCTGAGGTTCAATCTATAAATGCAGAAAAAAAGGACGGCTCGAATACGTTTAGACCGATTAAAGAGGAGAGTCTAGATTTGTCACAAAAAATAGCGAAAAAGGCTGTCGGTAAAGTCGTTGGAAGATATAGACAGGTCCATTTGACAAAAACGTACTGCCAATGTTGCTCTGTAATGTGACTCAGTAAATGAACGTCAAAAAATTCGTTTAATTTTTCTAATTTTTGACAGGATGCTTTCCTGTTCCTTTGAATATGATAAGATAGCGATCCTAAAGCATCCGTTTTCAAAATGTGTCTTAATACTGGTAAGGAGACTAAGATATCTTTTACCACCAATGCATCCTAAATGAGAGATTTGTCCGATAAAATCTTTAATCCTTTGTCTGTACCTTTTTTATTCGCTTTTTACTCATTTATCGCAACTTCTAGCTTGTAGTAATGTTTTCAAATTATAGTTAGTAAATTTGAATTTTCCGATTAGATTGAAATGAATTTGTTATGATTTGCGCTGCTTTCTTCACAGTTACTGTAAAGACCCTCACCGTCACTTTTTGCTTCAATCGCCAAAATCAATGCGATCAACTGAAGAAATAATGTATATTGCAAAAATTCGAATCCAGGTTTGCAAATAGTTGTTAGGCTTGACGAAGCCTACCCATTAAGTTGTCATTGAGTGTTATATACAGCATTGGAGCTCTCGTCTTAAGAAGGCAATTGTTTCAATGAGCATAAAAAGTGCCGGAAAATCGCCGATTACAAAGCACACTTTTGAGTGGGTTTTGCGAAACCTAGGAGAGTCATTCAATGCCAGATGCTTACTAATTGCCTTCATGTCCACCGAGACTTCTTCGTTGAAACGTTTCTCAATAGAGTTTTCACACACACGAAGGTAGGGAGGACAAAGAGCAAATTATCTTGCCGAATTCATGGATTATTTCCAACAAATCACACATAACACTTTCTCAGTTCTGTAATCCTGAGAGGTCTATGACATCCACGTTCTTGCCATGTAGTCAGGGGTTGGCACAGGGGTACATGTAAGGGTGATTTTCCACCCTCTTGAAAATCCTGCAAGTACGGATTATCATTACTGCGTTGCATACTCGATTTCGAGCGTAGCAGAAACCAAAGACAGGGCTCTCAGTTTTTTCTAGGGAAATACATTCATAGCTATAAATGCAGTCATATATTCATAGCCATACATTCTTAGTCAAAAATACAGCCATACATTCATAACCATGCATACAATCTATACAGGAAACGAGTTGACTATGGGACTAAATGCAAACCTGTCGGAAAATTCTGATTTCCTTTTTTTTTGTTCTTGGCCTTTCTCTTCTTCTTTTTCTTGTTTACGTCCGACATGTCAGCTGAGGGATTTACCCGGTGTACTACTAAATCTTATAACAGTGGGGTGGTGGAGAGACTCACGACCTCCACAAAACAGGGCCACATAATGGAGATAGATCAGTGCATCTCCTCCACACTGGACGTGCGCAGGCGTTATCATAGCGTTGCTTGGACTGCTGTTCGCCATGATGCGGTAAGTTCGATGTCGAGGCCCCGTCGGGGTCGTGCCAAATAGTTTGAAAAATGGTATAAACTTTTCCCTGCTTGACATTCACCATATTTAGAAAGAGCATGGGAATTTACTGCGTTGCATACTCGATTTCGAGCGTAGGAGAAACCGGAGACAGGGCTCTAAGTTCTTTCCAAAGATGTGGAATTCATGCGGTGGTTTCCCATTGCCTTCATCACCAATGGCGTTTAAAAGTAACACATGGAGGAATCGAACTGACAATCCCTGTGTTGTGACTTCGCATGCTTAACCAATACGCCACGGCACCATTACGGATAGCTTACTTTAATCATACAAATTGTTCTTTTTTAGTGAGTTATGTTGAGGAAAAGCCATGGTGGCCTATACAAAGGTAGAAAGAGGAAAGTGAAAGGCTAAGAGGAGAGAGAGATCAGATCAAGGTAATTGATCTTTAGATTAACAAAGACAACTATCTCAGAGTGAATTATAATCGGTGGTAGCTAATATACAAACATGTGTGGGGTGGGAAATGGAGGACGTAATAATCTGAAGTCAACAGAAAGAAATGACGGGGTACAGTACAGTACTAACAAGGAGCAAGGAAGCTAACTTCTTCACCACTCCCTTTCTCAAGGAAGACACGACAGAGCGATTGACAGCTGTCAGGCGAACAGTGTCCATCACGACATTACTTGTACGTAAATATCATATTGGTCGACGCTTGGCAGGCGAACCTGTCTGTTCTTGTCTTCGATGTATCGTAGGCAACCTCAGGATCGATACAGGTACAAGAAAACGAGGCTGCATACTGTCAACATATTGGCCGTCAGCGATAGTTCAAAGGTTGTAACACATTGTCTCATAGTTGTTTGAGGCGAGCCATTTCTAACCTGATTGCTGTTGAACTAGCATATCAATCTACATAAAAACGAGGGCCGTCAATTTCTTGGGTTGGACTAGGGACCAAACCCGAAAAATTTCTTGCAAACGATTCCATGCGAGAATATATGGTACCCCTTTTAAAAATACGGAAAAACTCAGGTCTTTCGGGTAATTCAATGTATGTGTAAGATTGATGACAGCATTTACTAAAAAAGCTCAACCTTCATAAATATGATATTATCAGTATCATTATTATTCTTGTACCATGATATCAACACTGTATCAATGTGTAAAACTACAGATGCAATTGACTAATCGTTTTGAGGGGGCATGACTCACTCAAAGTTACTTGAAAAAAGAGAGTTGGCCTTATTTTTCGTTATCAACATCTAGAAGAAATCAGGCTGAAAGAAGCAATGTCTTGGCAAGGAGTCGGTAGAAGGTCACTCGGAGTTGATTGAACCTACAAGCCGACTCCTTACACTCCCAATCTCTAAATTTTTGGCAGCAAATCAACCAGTTAAAGCGTTCATTGATTTTTCTGTAATAGCAGAACTCAACAATTTGGCACTTGTTGTAAAACACAACGCATTCTCTACCCTTCCAGAAGCATCGAGTAAAACACGGTATTTTACAGCGAGTGGATCAAAGTCTTGCGACTTATTGTCCAAATTGAAGTCCCCTAATGGATTCATTGTTCTTTGTGAAGACAGGCACCAATGCATCGAGGGTGAAGGTGTCATGTAAGATGAGTGGGTGCTTCCACAACTATCTTCACAAAGGAAATTGCTCAACTTTGTCAGCGTATCATTCGCTAGATGGTATTTTTAGTGGGTTATGTGGAGGAAAGGCTATGGTGGCCTATACAAAGCCCCAACATAGGAGGAAAGAAGAAAGCGAGCACCTAAGAGGATAGAAAGAAAAGTTTATTTATCTTAGATTTGAAAGATGGCAAGTCGTAGGATTCAGGAAGCAAGAAGAAGGCAAGACGTTCCATAAGTTGCATGTTCTTGGGATGAATGATGATTTGTGAGATAGAGTTCGTGAAGTAGGCAGTGAAACTTGGAAAGGGTGTGAATGAATTGAGCTTCTGGTGGTCCTGACACGCCTCAGAGGAACTGGAATAATATCCCTGATCTCCTGAGAACAATGTCCGTTAAAGTATCTGTAATAGATGGAAAGATCTCCAAATAAACGACGATGGGAAAGAGGTTGGAGCGATTTGGTGAGGTTAGGATTATTGATGAGACGAATGGCTTTGGACTGGACTTTGTCGAGAAGAAAGAGAGTAGATTTTGGAGCACCACCCCAGACGTGACGTGTGAGCAGTACTCTAAAGGAGGACGGATTGGTGAAGATGCCTAAGGCAATTTTTGAGCAACCAAGTCTCAATTTGAGAAAATCTCCCCCGAGCAAACTGTTGTACCCTTAAAATTATAGCATTCCTTAACGATTTAATGTTTTCTGTTCCTTAAATGTTTGCCTTGTGGCAACGCACAGCAGAAGTGGAATAGAAATTGTTGGAAAACAAACATCAGCGTAAAGAAAATCAGGAATTATTTAGGATTCCACATTGTTAAATGGATATTCTGCTTTATTGGTAGATTATATGTTTTATATGGTGAACTAACTTATTCGACTACATAAACATGCATTAGGAATGGATAAGGAAACCAGCAAAGAAGCTAAGAAATTATTAATATTGAAGGTGCTAATTTCGAACTTAGAATCATTAAGTATCGTTTGATTGACATTGTTTTTCACGAGCTAGGCTTGGTTTTATTCTTAGCTTCGTACGCCACATTGCAATTGATTTATATTTGCCATGTTATTTGTTGGAAACTGCTGCCTGCTTTTGAAATGCCATCAGCAACCACCAGTATGCTTTGTGCGAGAATCTTGAGAGTTAAGAGTGGTGCAGGGGAGATGGAAGGAAAGCATGGGGGTTGGGTTTGGGGAGAGAAGGGTGTTTGGAATGTGCCGTGCGGGGCATGACGAACTCTGTCGGTGCCCCTTGAGTGGTATGACATTTATGGGATTAGGTAGCATGATGGTTGCAAAGATGGCTGAGCACACCCAGTGCTGAAAATGAGGAATATCTAGTTGCACTGGGGTGGTGGGAAATGTTGGTGGCAGTTAAAGGAAGGAAGATTTTTGAAGGAACTGCAAATAATCAATCATGAAAACTGGAAAAAAGCGGCGGCTTGGAACTAAACAGATCCCAATGATATGTGCATTGTTATTGTTGGCTGGAACGACAACATTGTTTTTTGTATTTGTGTAAGTCAAAATTCTTCAAGTTAAATTATGATAGTTTAATTGTTTAAGGCTAATTTGTATCTATCTAGCTTTTCTGAAACCGTAAGGCTCAAATCGTTTTCATGAGTGGAGGGAATTAGGAAATGACTGTCGTTGATAGAGATAGTCCTGATTTGAGCACGACCTGGTTGATTGGGAATTAACTCCTCGACTTATGCCGGAAGAAGGGGATATCACTTTCCTTGTTGAATTTGAACTTCAAAAGATAAAAGGAGGCTGATATCTTCCTTTTAAAAATGTCCATGTACGAGTGCAAGGCTTCAATTGTAACTGCTTCCCCACAGTTGAATGAAGGCCTAGAATTTAAACACAGGACGCATCTTGAATTTTTCATCATTTTTTACCACTAGAATGTCAGGAATGGCAGGCACTCCGCTATGAAGAAAAATGGTTGATAGCTGCATGAAGCTTAAACACCATATGGTGATAGTTTTAAAGCTACAGCTCCATAGCGTCAACCCAAAGTTTCTAATTACATCTTAAGATTGATACACGTATTCGTTGAAATGTTCATGTCTACAGAATGTATAGATTGAAATTTTCTTATGTACAGCTTCAAAATGAAAGCACCATAGAGTTATGTATTAGCAAAGAATCAGGGAAAAAGAAAGTAGAAACTTACACTTGAATTTCAATTTCATTGCAGGGGGCCATTTGTAACAAATGATATTTCAATATTTGTCACAGTTTATGAAGGAATTTTAACATTCTTTGTCTTTGCAATGTTTGCACATGCAACTGTTCGTGACCCTGGTGTTGTACCAAGAGGTGAGAGCGGACTTTATGCCTTTCCATAATCTCAATTTCTGTTATTGCTTTGATAAATGCCCTGTGGGCTGTACCCTTTTTCTGGGATGATGTGTATGCAAATTGATGGCTGAAATTAAGGTACCGACAAGTCATGAAGGAATTGAAAAGCATTTAAGCTTAAAGTGTCCAGTTAATCTAGGTTAAAAAATGATTGATGACATCTTTGAAGAGTTTATCTTTGACGAGTCAAACAAATACCTATGGCGGGATTGTCAAGGATGCATCAGCTTTTTCCCCTAATATTCAGCAAAACTTTCATTGTCATAGACAGCGAATTTAGTGAGGACCTCTAGCGAGTTAAATCATAAAAAGTCAGGTAATTGCCATAGCATGGTCTGGAATGTTTGGTTATCCCGGTTTAACCTTTGTACCCGTCAACCTTGTTTCATAATTACATACACAATGTCTTCAATTCAATTTCCTAAAATTTGTGCTTAACAGTTGTGATTTGGTAAAAGGATTGGTAACTCATCTCTCAGTGTTAGTTATTGCTATGTGGAGGAAAAATCCTTTGAATGTTTCTCACAATCATGAATGTTTCCCATGGAGCATTTAGTCTCACAGTGAGATTAAGAATGCCTTCAAAATGCTAGAATCGGCAGCAAACTGTTGCAAACCAACCAAATTTTGAGCTAATACACTGCCCTTTCATCTATTGGCAATCAACATAGCATGAATTGCATTCTTGAAAGAGCCATATAAGCCAAAGGTGGTTGGTAAGATGCTTGCCAATGGATTCTAGGGTCTGCGATTCAATACTCACCTTATACTCACCTTTCACTTTTAGTGAAGAGATTTATCAGCTCGGCCACTTTGAAAGGATGGACCAGGGTTCTGTTAGATGAGCATAGCCTCTCTATACCTTAAGTCTCCCTTTGGATGCTAGGTAGAACCCACACAGAAGCGAATAGCATCCTATGTCATGTAACGAAAAGGCAAACGAAAAGGATGTTTTTTATATGAAAAACCGTCACATTTTCCTTTTAGATTGCACTCTTAAATTGCTTGATTGTAGGGTTAGTAGAGATTTGGGAAGCCACAGGGAGCCAAAGTAACCAACCAATGTCAATTTGATTTGATTTGGTTATTTCACTTTCAGTTCAACAAAATTACCAAATGAAAATGTTTATTGGTGAGTTGCTGTGGTGTAGTGGTTAAGCATGCGGGCTCGTAGCACAGGAATTGTCAATTTGGTTCCTCAATGTGTCACAATAAAAACACCATTGGTGAAGAAGGCAACGGGAAACCACATCATAAAATCCACTTCCCTAAAAAGAACTCAGAGCCCTGTCTCTGGTTTCTGCTAAGCTCGAAATCGAGTATGCTATGAAACTCTATGAAAATGCTATTGGTGAGGAAGGCAACATGAAACCACCTCATAAAATCCACTTCCCTAGAAAATACTCAGAGCCCTGTCTCAGGTTTCTGCTAAGCTCAAAATTGAGTATGCAATGCCGTCTTTATATATTCAAAGTTCTATACCTATGTTTCTTTATAGCGGGATCAGAATCAGATTATGCAGAAGATGATTATCGACAGCCAATTTATAAAAATGTAGAAATAAATGGAATAACAGTGAAGATGAAATGGTGTGAAACATGTAGATTTTATCGACCTCCAAGATGTTCTCATTGTAGCGTTTGTAATACTTGTGTAGAGGTATGGAAATTGCATCTTTTGACTTTGTCTTCATGTCCAACTTGAGTTTTTTCCCATCAATTCGGTGATTTTTTTGCCATCCAAATTTTGTTGCAACAATGCAGTGAAAGAGCCTGCAGTGTTAAGATATTTTGCTGTTCTTTTTTGTACTGAGTTCTGTAAATAAGATTGATGCACTTTTTTGAATGTGTTGATTTGTAGAACTCTCTAAGAGGTATTTCTACATAGCCTAGTTGATATCCACTAACCAACTTGTAGCTGCTGGGCTGGGCAGAGTTGCAAGCTATTTTAATAGTTCAATAACTTCATGACCATGATATCCAATGGGAAAATGTCAGTGAAATGCATATTTGCATTTTCACTAAAGAGACTTGATTTGCTTTGAAAATTGTAAGAGTGAACTTTTCCAGCTTTAGGCAGCTGATTGACCAGACGTAAATATGAAGCAAAAAAGCAACGCCTGCATGTCATAGGCCTCTGTTGTCAAAAACATGTCAGACTATTGAAATAATTCTATTATAAAGTCTCCATAAAACATTTCACTCTATTGATGTGGTGTCTAGATTTTTTATTGCTGCCTAGGACAAATGAAGTTTTCATGCCCTTATCATATGATTCAATTCTCCGTAATTTTGTAATCTGCTCTTTTGCACAATACTGTTGATTGATAACAGAGGACACAGTGCATCGAAGTTGTGATATCAGTAGGTTGTGCAATGGGAAATATTTGTTGAGTGTCCGCCTTCAATGCTCAATTGCCAATCATGACTCTCTCCTAATTCCAGTTTTTGTCTCATAGATATTTGATCACCATTGTCCTTGGGTGGACAATTGTATTGGCAAGAGAAACTACCGATATTTCTTTTTCTTCATCTTTCTGCTGTCATTTCACATAATATCAGTCATCATCCTCACCGTTTTATTCATCTTAAGTGGAACAGGGAAGCTTCCTGCGCCGTATCCTTTCTGCATCGCTCAATTAATTTTGTTTGGTCGTGGTACTTTCGTTCACCGCGTTTTCCTCTGAATTTAACCTACACCAACTTTCGTGATCTGCGATTTTAAAAGTGATTTAAAAACAAGCAGCTTGATATAAGCAACTATTATGAATAGATTCTGAAATATATAAAGCTTCAATGTAGCATGGAAATACGGAAATATGATTACGTAACTTTGAAGATCTCTTCTTCCGACAGCCATCAGAATACGAAGCGTCGCTTAGTGGTCGAGACAGGATTATAAAACCATGCTCAGAGGTGGATCGAAGCTTGTGAAATTTAGCGAAAATCCTTGGTTGCCTGTTTGTTCAGATCATTGTCTATTACTCTTCGTACGGGCGAAGAGGGGGAGAGAAAAGCGAAATTTCCTTATCTACCTAAGACAAGGCTTTTGCCAATGAAAACCGATTCCAAATCGCATATATATAAAAACGACCAGACTCGGCCAATTTTGCTCAAACTGTCGTCTGTTTATTTTGGGGCATCTCCAGCGCTTTTTCCCAATTTTCTGTGCTATATTGGATCTTCATCGAGTCTTTCCTTCAAATGTGCTTTGAGGGAAAGTGGTTGCAGAATCGGTTACGAGCCGACGAAAAATGAGTTGAGATTACTGCCGGCGGTCGATATCCAGGGCACCAAAATAGAGGTTCCTGCATTGTCCCCTATATTGGATAGCTTCTCTGAACTGAAGGAGTTGTCATCTTAAATCTCTCTCAACGCTAGGGGGCGCGCAAGATCTGGACGTCTTTCTTCCAGGCCCTGTGCGCGTCATGGCGCTGAGAGATTTAAGATGACAGCTCGATTTGCAATTTTGAAAATGATTAAAAATTGGACAAGTTGCAAGGCGTTATTGTATCAAGAAAGCGTAGGAAATTGGCTTTAAAGTAACTGCTGCTGATATTCGTAGATAAAGATTTTAGTTTCCCGCCAGATGAATTAGCTAGACTCCTCATGCACCGCTTAGGGTGTCGTTTCGCTTCTCCTTCATGGACGCCTTTTTAATCAGATTATATAGCACAGAGTTAATAATGATAATAATAGCATACGAATTTGTATACAGGAATAACCTATCAGCATGTCAAGCATGCTGTTATCATTAGGGTCCTGATAAGTCCGTATCCGTGTAATGATACTGATAACTATATATCCTTCTTTAATGCTACTGATGCAAGCTAGTAGGGAAAATATTGCAAGCACATGAAGATTTTTTTAGAATAGGCATAATTGCGTTGATAGGACAGTCAGAATATGCATCGACCATATAGATCCGATGACTGGGTGGAATGTTTGGCACATAAACGGGCTTTTCGGCTTGCATATATCCCACTACCCACTTACTCCCAGACCTACGTAAATGTACTTCTTTAGTTGCCATGTGTTCTTACATACAAATTTGCTCCTTTACTGAGATCAGTATCATCATCTTAGTCATATCTGGCTTTTCAGCCATTCCTGTGTTCGGCCTCACTGGCTTTCACATTGGCCTTGTTGCTATGGGGAGAACCACAAATGAACAGGTGAATTTTTCTTTCCGTCTGTATTCACAATCCTTGTAAACATATTATATTACAGACTTTGAATGATTTCATGAGTTGGGCATGAAGGTTGGCAACGACACCCATCGTGCAACATGCCTCCAGTCGCACCATTTCCAAGTTTCACAGCCTAATCCACGAACTCTATGTCAAAATCATCATTCATCCCTAGAACATGCAATTTATGAAATGTCTTGCCATCTTGCTTTCCTGAAGCTTACAACTTGCCATCTTTCAAATCTAAGATCAATAAATTTGATCTGATCTCTCTGTCCTCTTATCCTTTCACTTTTTTCTTTCTTCCATTGTTGGGGCTTTTTATAGGTCGCCATGGCCATTCCTCAACAGAACTCACTAAAAAAATTTCTCGAAGTAACACTATTGCATCAAGAAAGAAAACAATTTTGTCACATTTGGGGTCTTTTTTTGAGGAGGCGGCCAGCCAATTACATTTCTAAACAGGCAACCAACTGCATCGATACCTCTCTTTGACGCACCTCGAACCTCATTCGGGTGTAACATTAATGGCCTTATTTCGGCCATTATTCGAAATGAAACACTTAGAAAAGACATTCAGTTTGCAGAAATCACATTTCTGTTTGTGCAGTAAAAAACTGCTTTGCATAATCGATTTCGAGCGTAGAGAAGCCAGAGGCAGGGCTCTAACTTTTTTCTAGGGAATTGGCTTTATGAGATGGTTTCCCCCTGTCATTCACAACCCTGGTATTATGAGTCCGCACGCTTAACCACTACACCACGGCACCACTACAAAATCTTAATACAGCAAAATATTCATGCAGATGAAGCATCCTTCCATTTACATTCTACAAAGTTTAATCGCTAACCGAATGAGATTCTGATTTTGATGGCGATTTCAAGCTCTAAAAGACCAACTAATACAATGAAAATAAGATGATGACCATCAGCTACATACAGCGTTCCAACAGGTACCAAGAACCAACCAAGGCGAAACCTTAGAAAGTAAGATGATGTCATTTGAAGATCAAATTTGGCATCACCCTGGAAATTGACTGCCGGACTTCATTTTCATTTTCTTTTCCCAGCTTAGTCCTATCCCTTTTGGGTCACTACCGCGTATATCCTGGTTCCCGTCACCTGCCTATAGGCTACTTCTTCCTCTCTTGCACCAACATTTTTGATGCCCTCTCTGATATACTCTTTCCTCCTCTTCGGTCTTTCCCGCTGCCCTGTCGTTTGAAGTCCTGTGCTCATCGAGCTTTTGCATACGTTGTCCTCCAACATCTTCGGGATATCGCCATACCGTTGTTACCTGCTTACCCTGCACCATTGACTTAGCTTTTCTATACCTACCCTTTTCTCATTCCCCCAGCCACTGTTGGTACGCCATACCGTATATTTTTCGCCATGAATCTGTGAATTTTTACTCCTTTTGATTTTGAAGGTTACTGGCAAATTTGGCAGTGGACACAATCCTTTTGACCATGGATGTTATAGAAATTGTTGTTCAGTTTTATGTGGAGCGCATAGTCCACGGTGAGTCTTCACTTTTTAATTTCAGCACAACGGGGCGTGCCCTAACCGCGAATGCAGAAGTAAGAGAGACAATATTATCCATCGCTTACGATTTTCCTCCTACAACGGTGTTCTACCAGTGCCCAATATCATAGATCAGGGGTCTCAAAATCGCGGCCCGCAGGATGATAATTTTTGGCCCGCATCTTAGAATAAAAATGAAGATATTTGAGAGCATTGGGATTTTTTTATCAGAGCTTTTCTTGCGGAAAACCTGATGCGGCCCAACCCCACCAGGACTCTGCCTCTAGCGGCCCCCAGGTAAATTGACATTCCCTGGCATAGATGGACAGACAGATAGATAGATAGATAGATAGATAGATAGATAGATAGATAGATAGATAGATAGATAGATAGATAGATAGATAGATAGATAGATAGATAGACGCTTCGAATGTCCTTTCTGCTATGATTGGTGTTTCCCACCATATTCGATGGTCTTCCTCGCGATGATTGCTTCTATCTCGTCTAATTGGCTCCTTGAAATTGGCTGCATTTTCCAGGTTTGTTGGTTACAAAGCTCCAACTCCGAAACCAAAGAAGCTCGACACATTAAGAGAACCTCCGATAAAAGAGGCTACATCAACAGGAGACGTCTCTATAGAGATGAGCTCTTTTCCAAATGAAAACGTAAGTGGAATATTTAATGACTTATTCTTAGCAATATCTTGATCTTCGCTCTCAATAACTGAACATTTTTGAGTGCTTTGGGAATTTGTAGAGTCGGACGGATTATACGTGTGGCTTTGATGCTCTGAACTGCATTTTTACGCCAGATTAAGTATAAATAGGATTCATGAAAAATTAATGCCTTGCACTCTGCCTAAAGCTCTACGTTTACTGCCGTCACATACCTTTTATGAAAATAACAGATATATATTTTTATGGAGGCTTTGCTACTGATTCAAATCATTTGACAGCTGTCCTGGTTTCAGTTAGGCGAATTGCCTTTAACATCGCCATCTTTGTAAACATCATTTGCTGTCATCTGCGAAGTAACCCAGTCCGGGCATGGATGACTTAAAACGTCTTTATTAAAAGCAAACTTGTTTCGAATATCATATGGAGGTGTCAAACTTCAAAAGGCTTTTACCCGTAGGTTTTGATTGCTCTCTTCGATCCGTTCCATCTTTTTTCAAGGCCAATTTGCAACACCGGTTTATTTGGTGAACGAACGCTGCTTTCATTTTTATCGGGGCAATGCAACTTGATTTCATAATTGTTAGACTGAATAAGATGTAGGTTGGATTTATAGTAGTTAATGCCGTCGGTAACATTTCATGTTTGGAGCGAATGTTTATAAGGGCGTTGCTTCGTTGTCAAAAGTTGAAAGGCTAGCCATTGGATTTCTCACTAAATGATGTTTTTTTAAATGACAGAAAAATTCCAAAGGTTGGACGGACAATCAAAACATTTTAACGAAACACGAAGGGAATGGAACGAAGCAAGCAGGGCCGTCAAATACGGATGCGAAAACAAGAGTAATCGGTAGCTATGAAGTAACAGTGTGACGAGGCCTACGTTCGTTGTCATACCTCGAAGTCATTCAACCAGTTAGTAATTGAATCAGAGCGCTTAAATTACAATGCAGCCCTCTCGTGGAAGCCATTTCGTATGAACCTCATTTTGGAATTACTTTACAAGACATTTATATAGCATCTATTGTTAACAAAACTGTTACTCGGTATGATTTGATATCTGGATGTATCACAATACGCATTGGACAGTGAGTGCATTGCCATTTGCCGTTTGGAGTGGCTGCGTCATACCCTTCGAGTTTACAGGAAGTCAATGCTTTTGTACCTATTACCATCCCTAGTTATCATTACGAATGACTTGGTGCCGTGCTTATCATCTGTATAAATCCATTTATTCGAAATTCCCGCCGGCTCCCCCCCCCCTACGGAGGCTCATGACCTGCTTATTCTTTAAATCATAGTTGATTTGTGATATAGCTCCAAAATTCGGCGATCACAAGGTCACATGCAACGAGGAAGGCAGTGTGACACCCTCTTCTTCATCTATTTGAGAAAAGCAGCAAAGTGCGTGGTCAACCCTCGCTGCTCGCGTGGGCTCTAAATAATTAATCTCTCAGTTTTTGATTCACCGACCTTCATAAAATTGCCCGATTGTGGAAATAGATAATGTTTAGTTTCTGAACATTTTCGAATGAACGGTGTAAGTAGTGTTTTGTAGCATGTAAAGATACGGTTTATAAACGGTGATAGAGTTCGTCAATGCACTGGCCAGGCCATGAAGCCAGGTCCAGAGCCAATTTGAATGAACTTTAGTGTACAAAATGAATAAACTGTCTCTGTTCTGATTACGTTAAGTCTTCCTTTATCATTGATTTTGTCGATTGTTGATTTCAAGTGTCTCATTCTGAATCGAACTTTGAATGCTTCGTTTGAACTCAAAGTGGAACTCTAATCAGACAGTGTTGCTGTCATCAAGGTAATTTTTGCCACAAACTTCAAACCTCGCTTTTATCGGTGTCATGCCATTTCTAGATGCGGTGTCTTCAACGTCACTAGATGATGGTCTTGATTTTCATCTAACTCAATAAGTCTGCATCATTATAATATGATGCCGCAGTTATAACTCATCATCATCACCAATCATTGCCAATCATCAATCATCGTCAATCATCATCAATCATCTTCACCGGTCATCGTCATCAAGCATCAATATCATGATCATGATTCTAGCCTCCCACTGGGCCACAGGTGCACCTGTCCGCACATGACCATCTTCCCCGTCTTCATGTCATCCATGTAATCCCTCTTCGGCTGTCCTTTGCCTCTTTTTTCTTCAACTCCTCTTTGTACGATAATGGTAGTTGATGTATTATTCATCATTCATCCCAAGAACATGCAATTCATGGAACGTCTTGCCTTCTTCTGGCTTTCCTGAGTCCTACAACTTGCCATCTTTCAAATCTAAGATCAATGAAATTGATCTTATCTCTCTATGCTCTTAGCTGTTCGCTTTCAAAAATTACCTCAATACAGGACCAAACCATTTTAATTCGAGAATCTAGTGATATTGAGCAGATCTCCTAGTTCGTTATCATATTTGCGAACTCGAACTTTTTTTTGTCCAGCTTATCAGCACCCCTCTCCAAGCAAATCATTTAAGTGCGTTAACTTCCCATGTTCCTTTACATTGTCCATATCTAACAGCCGCCAAGAGCTTCTGAAGTGACAATGACTTACAATGGTTTGATCCTAGTTGCATGTGCACATTTTTTGCCTTTTTTGCTCTTATCTTGTTGTGCCAAGGCACTTGTTACGTTGCTAGCCCTAGCTGAAATACATTTGTTGAAGTTTCATACTTCTTGTGTGAATCATAACAATTATCTTTTTTTAGTGAGTTATGTTGGGGAAAGGCCATGGTGGCCTATAAAAAGCCCCAACAATAAAAAAAGGAAGAAAGCGAAATTCTAAGAGGAGAGAGATATCAGATCAAGCTTATTGATCTTTGATTTGAAAGATGGCAAGTTGTAGGATTCATGAAAGCAAGAAGAAGACAAGACGTTCCATAAATTGCATGTTCTTGCGCTGAATGATGATTTGTGAGATAGAGTTCGTGAAGTAGGCAGTGAAACTTGGAAAGGGTGTGAATGAGTTGAGTTTTTGGTGGTCCTGAGATGCCATACAGGACGCAGTGTTGCGAACCTTGTGAGGTCTTCTTTCCTTGGTTCGAACCCCACCGTCGGAACCATTTTACCACAAGCCAACAGTCAACTCAGCTGTCCATCCTTCCGAGGTCCGTAAATGAGTACTCAGAAGTAACTCTGAGGACGAACACTGGACACACATTGATAACAGCTATCTAGAGTTGAAGTGTTTCATCCAGTATAAATATTCGTAGTTCGTTCGTTCGCTGATCTCCTCAGAGCAATGCCCGCGGAAGTATCTGCAAAAGGTGGCAAGATATGTTTACTAATCCAACAGTACCTATATTTATTGCTTATGATCAGCCTCGGTACATGAATACATTAATTTATGCAATGTTTTTGATAAACTGTATATAAGTGTGAATCATCTCGGAATCAAGACGTGCGTAGTGCATGGTGAGTGTGTCATCGTATTTAGTTTCGATGTTTAGAGCAGTGATTATTTGCATGCTGCAAGACTCTGCAATTGTACTCATCACATTGAAAACAGTTTTATAAAATATCTATTTGAATCACCATTCAAATAGTTGCTACAAGAACATTAATTATTACTTAGAATGGGATATTGAGACAACTTCAACGTCAATTTGGAGACATAATTTGTAAGTTGATTATTTTCCTTTGAATGATGCAGTTGATGCGTATCTACAAAAGTTGCCTTTTCTGTTTTCTTTCTATTTTCTAACGCAGGCGGGGTTTAGGTCAGATGTTCAGCTGATGTAGGCCTACAATATTACCACTTGTGCCCTCAGAGTTGCCTCGAGTACTCACTTACCGAATTCGGAAGGACGGATAGCCGAATTGGCTGCTGGCTTTTGAGTAGCGTTTCCGTCGGGGATTTGTGTCGAAAATTTCCTAACTTTCCATTTGATTCAAATAGTCAAAGAGTTACTAGAAGTTTTCTTGGAATAATTTTTGCCATGAAAAAGTCCAGCTAAAAACTATGCAATTACAATACAAATTAATTCTATGTACACCATAGAGTTCAGGAGAATGATGTTGGTCGTCACTGCAAAATTGGATGAAAAAATTGATCCATCTAGCAGAACCATTCCTTTTTCAAGATGCTTCTACAAAACATTATGTAGTTTATTGGATTAAAAAAGATGGAGGCGGCAAATTAATGCTTTGGAGCAAAGGAAATCATCAATGCTTCAGAATCATTAGTAGTTTATTAAACTACTAAAAAGGAATTATATCGAAAATTGGATTGAAAAAAATGAAAGTTGAAGAATAGATGTATATGCCCATTTTAGCACCAGAAATTGGAGACATATTTACATTTAAGTTCATAGGAAAATTTTAACATTCTTGTATGCTAATAAACTATAAAATCCAACAGAATGAGTAGAAAATTAGAAGCTTTAATCGATAGAGTAAAAAAATGAATCTCTAAATATCTGTTAATAAGCTTATCTTGGTTCAATTTTCTAATGTTAAGACTGATGCTGTAGATAGCAACTGATTGGTGCCAAAAATCATCTTCTACCTGGGAAGATGCTGTCTGAACTAACTCAGAGAAATTTGAGGGCAGTTGACTTGTTTTAAAAAGGGCCTTTTTACGAAAGCTATGATAAAAGGATGACGGAGTTAGCTAAGAGAGGCTTTCAGAATATCCATAACCAAAGGAATTTTTTATCTCCCGTTTTTCAGAGATAATTCATTGAAGATGCTTTCTCTATTGTGATGAAAAGATTCACGGCAATATTCACTTGCGAAATTAGGTGTTTTTAAAATGTGACGGGCATTTTTCAATGATTATTGATTCGTAAGTAATCCTTAAACAAGAGACAGTTGTTTTACCAATAAATTTTTGAGCGAGTATGCAAATGCGAATCTTGATTGCATTTATCACTGTTCATATACAATAATTGATGTTACCACCATGGGAAACGCTGATAAATCAGTGTTGAAACGATCTCAGCTGTCTTCTCTTGAATTCCGCCATACTCAATCGCAAAGCGCCATCGTTAGTCATTCAACTGACAAGTTGGAAATCAGGAAGACTTCAAGTTTTGATACTTGGGGATCTCTCCTCTGTCCCTAGCACATCCGATGACATTCTCCGTGGAAAGTTTCAGAGTTTCATCGCCTTATCTTTCCATGAGAAATTGGCAGAGAATGAGCAGAATGTTTAGGAAAGCACGCTTGTGTCACCTAAATAAAGCGGGTTATCCTTGTCGAACGATGGTCTCTTTCAACGTGCAGAGAGCACAGCGTGTTGATAATCTGACTGATGTTTGAGTGATGATTACGTGCTCAGAATAGGCCTGGCTCCCATTTAGGCTGCGTCTACGCTAGCACAGATCCAGCTGGGTACGAGCCAAATTTTGATCAATAGACCTGAATGGGACAGGATTCGAACCGTTCCATTCTATGAAAAGCAACCACAAGCTGATTTTCATCGTGGACCCAATTGGATACGGATCCAGTTGGTCCAGTTTACGTAGAATGCATCTTACGCAGAATGTACTAACGCAGAATGAGTCTATCTATTTTTGCCGTGGCGTAGTAGTTAAGCATGCGGCCTCACAACACAGGGTTTGTCAGTTTGATTCCTCCATGTGTCACTTTTAAAACGCCATTAGCGATGAAGGCAACGGGAAACCACCTCATGAATTCCACTTCCCTAGAGAAAACTCACAGCCCTGTCTCTGGTTTCTGCTACGCTCGAAATCAAGTATGCAACGCATAGTGGGGAAAAGCCATGGCGGCCTAAACAAAGCCCTAACAGAGGAAGAAAGAAGGGGAAGGTTAAGAGGAGAGGGAAATAAGATCAAGTTCATTGATCTTAGGTTTGAAGGATGGCAAGTTGTAGGATTCGGGAAAGGAAGAAGGAGGCAAGGTGTTCCAGAAATTGCACGTTCTTGGGATGAATGAAGATTTGCCAGATATCCTAGATTAATTTTTGTATGGATCGAATTTGATCCTTGCTTACGTAGACGAGGCTTTAGTCGTCAATTAAAAGAAAGAGCAGAAAGGTTTAACAGACTTGAAGAGAGCACGAAGATAGGCTAGTAAGGTAATCATCATCATCATGTGTCAGGCTCCTTCATCGATCCTGGCGATCGAATTGGCATGGTTACACAGAGCCCGCCAGATTTTCCGGTCTCTCATGGTAAGGTACGAATAGGTTTAAACAGATCAGCAATGAATTTTCGCAAGAACAGAGGCAAGCATTGCTGAGGCAAACAAAGGTTGAAGTAGCTGCATAGGCAAAAATTTGTATGGTTATAAGGAATAAATCAGCTGAGGTCACTAAAATGAATCAATAATTGAGCCTGGAGAGAATCAGGGTGTAGCAATGAGTATTCAGAAGTTGCTCTGAGGGCACATGCAGTAATGCCGCAGGCCAAACCAGCTGTATAGCTGCTATATACCCAGGATGCGTTAACAAAATAAAGGTTGCTGTGCTTTGCGATTCTTTCCCTTCTTATAGACATGCTAGTCATATTTCATGATGCAAAAACTGGATACTTTACGCAGAACGCTGCAATCTATATCAATGTTGCGAGAAAAATATCAACACGGCTTCTGCTATTTTAGTTTCAAATTCTCAAATTCTAAATTCAATCAAGAAAATAGGATTAAATTGAAGATTCAATACGTCGGTCTGAGAAGAGAGCTAGTGGTTGCAATTTCCTGATCATAATGGTCTACCGCGACTCATCAATAGCGAATCTTAAGCAGTGGCACTAAGTAACAATTTTACCAAGTGTGCCATGCGAAAACCTGAATACGATGAATGGTTGACGAAGTCGTTGAAAGCAAAGGAGCAGAATGAACATATTGATATCTGGGTCCTGTGAATTTTCATCATGCAAGGTTGTGGCGAACAACACTTGCGTTGTAATTTGGCGCAGTAGCGTCATTAGCTACAGTCTTCAGTATCTTCCTCTCCATAAAGAAGAATCGACTTCAACTTTATTGAGCTTCTCTCCTTCCTCGTAATGATCAACAGTAATAGATAATTGATGCTAGTTATTATGATGATAATAGAAATATTATTTCTCTGCTTACCGCAGAACCCAAAGGCGCATTGCATATCTAAAAAGATATCAATACATTAAAATGCATGATAAATGGGGAGAGAGAGTTAATGCAATTAAGAACAAATCATCAATTTTCATGGTTTGAAATGTTTTTGAGTAAAATTGTTTTTCTGAAAAAAGGGATTGAAATCAGCAAAAAATGAGCTTACTGTCCTGACAGAATGTGGAAGTTCTTTCCAGAGAAACATTGGAGCATGAGAAGACGAAAGCCTCCCACCCCCACCCCACCGCTCCCAACCCCATATGCTACCAAATGAGTTATCTTTTTCTCCAGAGAAGGAAATAATTTCCTTCTGTAAATTAGTAAGGTATTCATTCGCTATCTTCTTAGTGCACTTAAATGTCAGCAGCAATACCTTGTAATGAATTCTGCATGCAACAGGTAGCCATTGGAGTTCTCGCGAGATTAGCGTCATGCGTAGGATATGTCGTGTTCATACCAGCTCCGAGGATGGTAAACCATGCAAAAAAGTATTACCGATATGATTCCCTTGGATAACAAATGTATGAATCGTATTTTATGCTGAGTCTCTTGTCAAGTACCTGTTATGTGAACCAATGCTATGCAAATTGTATCAGGCTGAACTACGAATCGCGTTCGCATGAAATTCGAAATTGAAATGTCGAAATGTACTCCTAGATTCTTCCCAATTAATTTGATTTGATGACATCATCAGCTATATTTATAACTATATTGGATACTTTAAAGCACTGTGGATAGTTCCAATTTTTTTTAGTGGGTTATGTTGAGGAAAGGCTATGGTGGCCTATACAAAGCCCCAACATAGGAAGAAAGAAGAAAGCGAGCAGCTAAGAGGATAGAGAGATAGGATCAAGTTTATTGAATAACCAGTGTTTCACTCTTGTCTCAAGCTACCTAAAAGCTAACTGCCGAAATCCACGAGCTAACTTCTTGTATCCGTTGATGTTTAGTTTGCGACTATAAAAGCAGAGTCTGCCGGCCTCGTTCTTTTTATCTCTTTAGCGAGGTCAGCCACCCACAGGCTAAAATGGCCATGCGAATACACTTCTCTTATGGTGAACTAATCCGATGTGTGAAATGCCAACGTTGGTTCAACGACTTTCGAATAAGCCAAGGCAACCCAAACTCACATTCGCTCTCTTCAAATACAGCTAACCTACGCTCATCGTAAGCAGCGTAATTCAGTAATCAGTCGGTTGATTTGGCTCGGAAGCCACCAAAGGTAAGTGATCTGGCTTTGCGAATCCAGTAACACTAAGAAGACGAGCAGAAACCTTTCGTGACGTAATACCACGATGTGCTCTAAGCCTTTTCTAAACAATCAACCTTATACGATGAGCAAAAACACGGCTTTTTTCACCATCTGTAGATTCCATCAAGATATTTCCCCTTTATCAATTTTCTGCAGAAAACGCAACATTTCAATCATATTGTAATTTCATTTACATAAATTCAACTACATCATGTATATCTATCGATTCAATAATTTATCATATAGTACTACCAATTCAATTATACTTTACAAAGCTATCAATTCTATAAAATGCAATGCCACTATCTTATTCATGCAGTTTTCATGCTAATGATTAATCACCAATTAATAAAATAATAAGTTAGAAGTTAATTGAATCAATGAAATGAAACTGTAATGTTTTTGATATTGGTAATTCAGTATTGAAAAATCAGTGCGTCTATTTAGTGTCAAAACATTGATCATAAATATGACTTGGTTGAATCCTTCCTTGCATTACCATGTGTTTTCAACGTGGGCCTTATTCTCGAAAGTGGAGATAGAAAAGGGGGAAGCACCTGTAAAATGACGTAATTTCTCTTGACGCCCTGCTGCTCATGGCCCACGCAAAAAGATTGAATAGCTTGATGCGAGAGCCCTGGCCTTAGTAATGTATCTACCGAGCTATCACCTTATCTGCGCGAATACTTCATAAAAAATTAATGACATTTGCATACGTGGATTGATTTAAAAAATATGCGGACACACAGTGTTGATATGCCAGGAGGACACGCTATTGAAACAAAGGTTTTACAGCGCACAATAGCACCTGCAAACTTGCAGCGAGAGAGTTCTGAGACATGACGAAAGCGGCCCGCAAAATATTTGACGCTTGATTTGACTACTTCATAGGTTGCGAGGAAAGGTAGTTGCAAAGATAGGCGGATATGAACCCGATCAACGCAAGCTTAGCGGGCACGTCCGTTGCTCCACGGTCGCCAAGAGCGCCAAGATCGCCCATGGTTCAATCGAAATTTTCGCCAAGTGAAAAACGAAGCTATCAGCTGAGCCTGTCAGCTTATAGCAAGGCAGAAAATGGACAGTTGACGAGTGCCACTGCGAACAAGAAAAGTAGACAGCAAAAGGCCGACAAGGATGACAGAGCAAGCAGCAATGCCATGCAGAGCAGCAAAAAGTCGAAAAAAAATGTCAAGCGTTGCCTTCTCATGTGATTCCAATGAAAGACACGACGTGAGCACTGGAAATCAACTCAAACTAAATTCGAGGATTTCGATGTGGCCGATAACGTTTTGAAATTTTGCTCACAGCAATGAAGCCATCGCAGCCGAGAAACGAGGTCAAATGCACGACAAAGACTTTGAAGTATACCGCGCGCAAAAATACAACTTTCAAAGAAAATCTATGGGACGCTAGAATACGACTAAACTTCAATTGAAAAGCAAAACCTTATAGCTCTTTATCAATTGCAAACCTATCTATTCGCTGAATTCATTGCTTGCATCGAGAATTAAACCCGAAGGTAGCATAATTTCATCTAATTTTCAAACCTTTCTTGTGTAACTACCTCAAAGAACAGAAAGACAATTGGTTATCGTTCAAGCTCATTCATAAACAAACGATGGCAAAATCATTTAAGTAAACAGGCCTAACTTTCAGACAGCGAATGTCATTTTGCCAATTGATGCAAACCTTTAGAATAAAACCCATGAGTGTTCACAAAAAAGCAAAACCCTTCACTTGAAATTTTTCATTGTTGCAAGCAAAACATACTGAATATTTTCTAAACTGAATGTTAAAGTTCTTCCTCATTGGAAAAAGCTTGGCTGTTCATTGGTAAAGATAAATAAAATTGATATTCGTAAATTTAAAATTAAAGGATGTAAGAAACATGGAACTTGTTCAATCTCCCCGTTTTAGAAGCAATCGTTACTGCGGTTGGAATCATTGCTCTTTGTACATAATAACAATCATTCAATTTAAGTCATTTGCATTCCTTAGACTGTCGTTAATTTTATTCGTTACTGCCATTACGACTTCTACGATCTATTCCCGTAAAGTAAAATCACTGGCTTAGACTGTGAAGTGTCACTCACTCTGAATTCTCCCCCCCTGTCTGCAAATTCCATATTTTCAAATTGGTTGACCTGGGTTATTAATTGCTCGATGACCTTCCTGCCACAATTCTGTTCTATTCGCCTTTTGTTACATTTGCTGATCCTATTCTTCCCCTGGAACCGAACGGGAATATCTGGAGCTCGCCTACAGCAGAGAAAAAAGTCTCTCTTCTTTTTGATTTTTTTTAGTGAATGATGTTGAAGTAAGGCCAAAACATATAATCTTTGAAAGCTTTTTAGAGACAAAACTGCCAAGAGGTCCCTTGGAGTCAGAGCGATCCATAAAATTTGATTTCTATGAAGGCTTGCTTTGGTGATTATGAAGAGAGTTGTCAGAGAACTGTCAGCCATTAAAAAATCATGACTTTCATATCAGAGATAAGCTACCCTAATATTCAGAAGTAAGCCAGTAGCATCGTGCTTTCCATTTACGGTAAATGTGTAAATTGTCTTCGATTCCATACGATAGGAAGTGATTAGATCTCTGAAGACACCACAGTTTGAAGCAACATGAATTCGCATTGTATGCGAGTAACATGATAGCAATGGACAACAAACACAACTTTCGAAGAACTGTCAGATGGTAATTTTGTACCGCGGAATCTGAAAGTGTCATCCAACTTACTTCAGCCCGGAAAAGTTTTCATCAGGATATGTTGACTCAAGAGAAATAGTCTAAGCTAGAACGCGTTTGCAATAAGGTCGGCTGCCTTTGATAATGCATTGAACCGGACTAGATCATGAATAAAAAATAATTTTCTAACACAGTTAATTAAGGAAATATTAGCATGAAAGTAATTGACTGTAAAAAGCATTGCAGATATTCAATGAAATATGAAATGATCGAGGAACATGGCAATCTAAAGCAATTAGGGATATTATCAATGCATTTTAGCAAACTGCTTCATCAGACCCAGTTTGGTGTAAAGCACTGGTTGATTATTCCATCTTTGTTTACCTATAGGTGATAGATGACATTATTTCACCTACGGTCTAACAATACAAGAGGGCTCTCCTTTAGTACACAATGTCAAGGACTGTCTCAACTTTCCCACATGCATCGGAAATACAAAAGTATTGTCGTACCCAAAGTCTGCGCAACAGCTGTGCCATATCTGTGCAGATTACCAAATCAATTTTCCTTATCAGTGAAAAGATTTAAGAAGATTTGATTGCTGCTGCATTAAAAAACCATTCGAAGCTGGCAGAGAGCAAATTTTTGTCTTTTAGCCTTGACATCCAACAGTTCGGGATAGGCCTTGCACATGCTGATATCCCAAACTAGGCCAGCCAGTTCCTCTTGATCATCGTTAACAAACGTTATACTTCATTTGAAATAATTGAAAGAGTTTTTATCACTAATGCTAGAAAGACTGCTAAATTGAATGCCGTCACGAGACAAAGCTAAAAGATAAAATGTTGATGGAAGATACCTAGGGTCTGCCTAGTCGTATCAATGATACCTCTCACATCAACACAGTAGGGTTATCAATCAGTTCCACCGTTTGCTGGCTCTCTCCACACCCCTTACTACGAGAACCACTAACTTCAGACAACTGTTCTCACCCTTGGCCCATGCACACAGATCATCCCGCATACATTCCATAGAATGTCTGGTTTGCAGGTTTTTTCTCTTTGCCCTTGTCCACAAGACCCATCCTTGTCCAAAGTGAGATGTAAAAATAAGACATGTTTCATGACAATAATGACGGCCTGCCTATTTGGAACAAGAGTGCATTCACCACCGATGAAGCATAAAACATCAGGGTTCTTTAACGAAAAATTCTTGCTCAAACAACTTTACAGGCCCTTTAAAGTACATCGATGTACAGTATATCAGCGCAGGCAGGGCCGTGGTGTAGTGGTTCAGCGTCCTGGCTCATAAGGCAGGGGCTTAGGCTCCAATCCTACACGTGTCACAGTAGAAAACACTATTGGAGAGGAATGTGAAGGGAAATCTCCCTACAAAATTTACATCCCTAGAAAACTCAGAGCCCTGTCTCTGGTTTCTGCTAAGTTCGAAATCGAGTATGCTATGCCGTTTTTTAATGATACAGCAAGAACCTTTCTCTTATTTCTAATAATTTTTTGCCCAACGGAACAGCCAATATATTCGAGCAAACTTTTTAAGAGCCATCAAAAAGTCTTCATATGAAGTGAAAATGCATACCTCAAAGTAAGACAGGGCAAACCGCCACAAGTAAAGCCTGGTTTCCATGAGGTTGCAAGACGTCGCAGAGTGTCGCAAGATGTCGCAGAGTGTCGCAAGATGTCGCAGTGTGTTGCAAAAACCAATTTCTGCAATCAATGGAACCATTAATCCTAAATGTTGCAGCACCTTACGGCAATCTGCGACACTCTGCAACGTCTTGCTATTTTATGGAAACCAGGCTTGAGACGATGGGATAAAGTTTAACCTGATTGTGCGAAACCATCGTGACTCTCGGATTCATCAAATCGAATTTTCGCAAACAAGCAAAAGATTCGCAGATTTTGTCGCTGTTGAATAGTTTAAGCAATGCGTGGTGTTTACGGTGGATAGCATGTTGGCATTATCCACACAAGATAGCAAACATAACCCTACTTCCCTTTAATGAACATAGAAATCTCAAACAACACATTTGGAGAAGATGGCTTATCCGAGACGACATCAGCAATTAAGGGAACATTGGTCTATTGGCTAAATGTGGTGATGATTTGGACTCCGTCCACTTGCGAGGGTAATGGCGTGTCTATAATGCATTCGCTCTCCGACTGTAGGCCCTCTCGTGGCTGGCTAAATAACGATGAGGGCAAATGTTGAAAGCTAAGTTACCTTTACTTAAAGGAGCTAAGATTATTGAAGTGGAAAATATTACTTGATCCTGTCTCAAACGGGAGATGCCTCAGAATAAGTGCATAGAACAAATTTTCTACTGGACCCACGTTGATGACAGCTTTTCGTGAGTTGAAGTGTCTGTCCAGTTTAGATATTCGAAATTATTCACTTTTCAATATTCCAATAATGAAATAGAAAATCTATGCCGCAATATTTTATACATTTCAATCCACACAGTCCACTGTAAAAATGCAAGCAGTAATTTTAATGGATTGAAGAAAGTGCCAGAGATCGTATGTACTTTAGTAAGAAACGTCAGCTTTAATTTCAATGGAAATAAATTCGTTATACTTCAGACTTGTCCTTCGTTTCAAATCAAAATATTCACGCAGTCTGCTAAGATTCATTTGGAACTCTGGCTACGTGAGCCTAGCTGACAGAAAAGTCTCATTGAAATATCCTTGTTCTCCTTTCCTTTCCATTCTTAATCATATTGTTTTATCAGAAATCAAAGAATTAGAGACACAGAGGACAAGAAATCATTATCCCATCTTCTTCTACAAGATTTGTGGAGTTTTCATCAAGATTGTTTTCGTATAAGACAAAATCTCCCCGTCAACACGAATGCTTTTCGAATTCAATTTTCGAAATCGCTGGCGATAAAAAAGTTGAGCCGAAAAAGCACACGAGGACGAAGAAGAAACAGTTCATTCAAGAGCAAAGAAGGCAACGAAGCCTGGATGGATTTTCAAATTAAGAAATTTCGACTACTGCTCACACTACTTAGATGGGACAATACAGCAACCTCCACGTTGGTGTTCCTGGATATCGACCGCCGAAAGTGACCTCAACTCATTTTTCGTCGGAACGTAACCGATTCCGCAACCACTTTCCCTCAAAGCGCATTTGAAGGAAAGACTCGATGAAGAGAAACTGCTTTGATCCTATATTCAACGCTTTATTGACTTCCGTTACCATGAATGGTTTTCAAGGGAATTCCTTTTAGAAAAATGAAAGTGTGCATCGCGTGAGCTTCGTCCCTTCTGAATTGACTTCTCTATCTTTTTATCATATGCACGAGTTGGCTATGATGCTGAATGATGAAACAGACAGTTAAAGGTTCATCCGAGCATCTTCTGAGTTTCATGAGATTCTTTCCACCAAAGGAGATTTCATCGATCAAACTGGACGAATAGATTTGTAGCTTCCAATGAAAAATTTTCTACAACGGTTCAGATTCTTCTAGGGAATGTTATACAATATCTATGCGAAAGTGGTGAAGCATGTTCATACTTCCGCTAATTATATCTGAAACGGGCGAGGTCAATTCAGCTGAATGGGAACAGCCCAAGACAATACTCCTTGTACTGTATGACAACTGAGAAAACAAGGAGAAACGCGGCAGCTGTAAACGAAATGAGCAGGTACGATTGAAACCACGAGAACCTTGCCAGCAGGTCTACGGTCAAACAATAAATAAGATAGCACTTGCCATTTTAAAAGACGGTAACCGCTACAAAGTCTGTCGTACATGCTGTGAATGACTGCTTCAGCAACTACAGCCATGGCAATTAAAAATCGAATGCACTCAGAAAGTTTTGATCACGCATCAGGTGTCTAAAAAGCCGTCATCACAACTTATGCTTCTAGCAACTAATGCCTGCCTGCCTGCCTGATCGCCATCAAAAGGTTTCCACTTAAAAAAACTAGAATTTTTCGCAGACACGAATGTACATATTTTCAAACAGATCAACTTAATATTTCCAACACAAATCAGGATAAAATGTAAAAAGCCATTTGTGTGCTTTCTAGAACTATCATTGACCAGTTGAATATGAAATTGCTCTTCTATAGCTGCTATTATGGTACCAAAGCGAAAGCAAACGAGTTTTATCACAAACAGAAGAGAAAAGGTCTCATGCTAAAATAAAAAGAATGCCGAAATTGGTGGGTGTGAGAGGAAGGTGACAAGACAACACAGTGACAACGTTTCATCATGTCAACAACAATGCGACGGCACTTAAGCTCCACGGGGCCGCTTTGATACATGGAATATTCAATCACCTCTTCGTACTTTTCATGATCAAGCACCTGAAGCCCAATTATATTGTAACACAAAACAGCTACTTCCATCTTTGCTTTTGCAGGTAGCATATTATGGCTCGTCGCTCCAATGCGCCTGACACAGAAAATTCGATCAAGCCGCTTAGAGATTGCCAAATTTACGCGAAATCAGCAAAGAATGGAACTCTATACGTTGTCCGACGATGATAACTAGATGGCTTGGGTATGGGTCGCATTCCATAATTCCCCTGACGTTGAGAGACCTACCTAAGACGCGGCAGAATCTGGCTTTTTTGCGCCTCCATTCAACAGTAACATGCTTACTAAAAATGCTGACGGCTGGAACAACGGTTTGGATCTTGGCAAGCTTGTCGGTCTTGTGTTCAAAAAGGCATTTGATACTGTAGATCAATTGATACGGAGCATCTTCACCAATCCGTCCTCCTTTAGAGTACTGCTCCCACGTCACGTCTGGGGTGGTGCTCCAAAATCTACTCTCTGTCTTCTCGACAAAGTCCAGTCCAAAGCCATTCGTCTCATCAATAATCCTAACCTCACCAAATCGCTCCAACCTCTTTCCCATCGTCGTTTAGTTGGAGATCTTTCCATCTTTTACAGATACTTTAACAGACATTGTTCTGAGGAAATCAGGGATATTATTCCAGTTCCTCTGAGGCGTGTCAGGACCACCAGAAGCTCAACTCATTCACACCCTTTCCAAGTTTCACTGCCTAATCCACGAACTCTATCTCACAAATCATCATTCATCCCAAGAACATGCAACTTATGGAACGTCTTGCCCTCTTCTTGCTTTCCTGAGTCCTACAACTTGCCATCTTTCAAATTTAAGATCAATAAACTTGATCTAATCTCTCTCTCCTCTTAACCTTTCGCTTTCTTCTTTCTTTCTTTGTTGGGGCTTTGTATAGGCCACCATGGCCTTTCCTTTGGATTGGAAAGAGCAGATCAAAGCAGTCTCAGCCAATGTCTCTAGGGCAGTTGATTTTTTGAAACACGCCAAGTCTTTCATACAATAAGAAAGTTTGCAAACGCTCTACAGAGGAATTGTGTTGCTGCACTTTCGATACTGTTGCTCTGTTTGGGGCTGCGCCAGTTTGACTGAAATCATTCAGTTGCAGAAACTTCAAAACCGAGCTGCTAGAATCGTTACGAATAGCAGCTATGACGTCCCAAGCAAACCTCTTATTGAAGGGCTTTGATGGAAAACTGTTTCTGAAGTAATTACTATAGAATCGAAGACATTGGTCTTCAAATCGCTAAACAAGCTGGCTCCACAATACCTCTATGACCTCTTCAACCGCAATTCGCAATGCTCATCCTACAGCCTTCGCAATACGGGAACTGACTTGAGGTTACTGATGAAAAAGTCGTCAAATTTTCAGAGATGCTTTTCGTATAGAGGTGTAAAATTGTGGAATGGCCTCTCAGCCGAGTCTAAGCAGGCTCCCTCTCTGTATAGTTTTGAGGCAACTATTTACAAGCAGTGTTTCTTTTCTTTTTATTTTAAAATTCTGGTTTTATTGTAAATTTGTCTTGAACATTGTAAATAGGCTTTTACAGATTCGTTTAATTAATAACGTTTAATTTTCATTCTTTAGCTTGTAATTAATGTTTTTATCGGAGGGCCCCTTGAAAACCAGCTTGCTGAAGGGCTACCCTCCTTAAAAGAATTAAATATGAGATATAGTCGTTTTGATGACTTAAAAGTGCGATTGCATGCGAAAAATGTGGTAAACAATGAAGAGTAGACGGCCAAAATAAAGCCGACAGGTCAGCATGCGTCAGGTGGTATGCTATGCATACTCTCTTGCCATCTAGACACGGTGTGACGAGAGAAGGCAGACGGAAAAATATCAATAGAAAGATGGGCGGAGAGGAAGCGAGGTTGCACTCTGTCAAAATGTGCAGAAAAAAGGGTGAATTGACCAGAGAGCCGAACAGACTAGATGGAGAAGGCTAGGCGGGATCGGCAAGGTAGGAAAGAAAATAAGACCAAAGTGAGAGAGAAAAGACAACATTCACAAGCATATAAGGGTAGCAATGAAAGCGTTAATGTAACTGCGTATCAGCCCTTTATTTGAAGGAGAGCGAGTCAGCAGATAACGTTAATCAAAAATGACAGCAGCAGTAACGAAAGTCACGCTTCAGCCGAAAAAACATTTAAATTTCAACGTTTGCAAATTCGACTTTCATGATCGCCAGTCCCGAATCCGAACCCACTCAGACAACTGGAACCTTCTTGAAGATAAATAATATTCATAATCTCTTTGGTATCTAAATAAATCCCTTATATTGCGACTTCTCAAGAGCAGAGAAAATCAGACGGGTGTTATGCACAGGTGGCGCAGACCGACAAATTTGTTACCAGGATTTGCATTAAAGCGAGACAAAAGACGGGCATTCTATCTCCGTCGATATAGTGATTCTAACTTTGAAATCTCCTGTCGAGCCAAATGATTGAGAAGTGAAAGGAGAAATCCAAGATAAATTTTCAATAAATATTTCGTGGTAAAGAAAGTATAAAAAACTAAGAAGAAAGCTGTTTAGGATAGCACCTGAAGGGCAGTCACTTAAACAATCTGCAGGTAACAACGATGAAGCTTGGATTCCTCTGCGAAGCACCACACTGTTAAACTAAGGACTTCTTGCAAAGTCGTGCCAGAAGACCCGATAGCTGGAGCAGAGAACTGACACCTTCTGCAATACGCATGTGCGCATATCCGATTTCCTGTTTGAAAAAAAATAAGAAATTTGACAACTTATCATTTCCTGAGTCCTATAAACCACGTATAATTGAAAAAAATTTACCGCATCGCTACTTCACAAACAGTTTGAGTAATTAATCGTGTGATCCAAATCTTTCTTGAAGCTTCTCCTGCTGCAAGTGGCGATTTAGAGGACCCCTTACGAAAATCACTCTCGGATGAAATAGGCCTTCCTCTGTAAATGTCTTTATTATTATCATATTATCATTATTATTTCATGGCAAAAAATAATCACTGGAGAAGCTTAGATTTCATATTCTGCGTTTAGGTTCTTGTCTCGGAATTTGATATCTCACACCATTATTACTTCTACTGGCCATACTATTGAAAAGTAGTACTGCAAATGTGTTCAGCACAATGTGTTTTAGAAAGCTTAAGTGGAAGCAGCGAAAAGCTGAGACAGGGAAGATTGCGGTGATTTGGGCATGTACAACGAAGAGACCAGACCTATGTGGGGAAGAGAGTAGAGGCGTTGGAGTTGGGCCGAAGGAAGCAGGAAAGACCAAGAAGAAGAATGAAAGATTGCTATGAGGGCGACATAAAGGAGATGAGGGCAACACCCGCGATGCCCTCGACAAGCGGAAATGAAAACGGAAGACACACACCGGCGACCCACATTAGTGGACAAGCCAGGAGAAGAAGAAGAAAGTGGAAGCAGATATTCTTCTCTGTTGGCTACCATCCTGATTATATTCGTCGTTGTTTCCAGCATACGAGTTCAGGTTGCCAACAGCTTCGTAAAATGGCATTGTAAAGAGAACATACCAAATCAGGGCGTTAAAACAGGAACTTCTCAAAATCCCAATGACAGAGATGGGATGAGAATAGACAATGGAGAGCGAAGGAATAAATGTGTGGTACAGCCTTGGCATTTTCAAAGCAAATAATTGTTAAATTTTTTATGGTAGGAGACAATAGAGAAACCTCCGCGTTGGTGTCCCTGGATATCGACTGCCGAAAGTGATCGCAACCCATTTTCATTGGCTCGTAACTGATTCTACAACCACTTTCCCTCAAAGCACATTTGAAGGAAAGACTCGATGAAAAGGACTGATCATCGAACAATTGCATCGGGGTGACCGGTACCTTTCGGGAAACACAAAATCTTGTAAACAAGGACAGTAAATAAATTCGGTCTACTTACTTTGATGTATTCTAGTTTGAGATACTCGGCAATTTGCATGGTCTTGCAAACTCTGAATATATTTGTTATCAGGTCAACAGCGGAGTAACCCATGCGCCATAAGTGCGACAATACTTTATACGCAGCGTCTATGTTGCTATTTGTACAATGGGTAAGCATGTCTTTCACAAGCAAAGGGTGTGGCTCATCACAGACCTGGAAACAAAGACAACAGAAGCCACACAATCACTTTGAAGAATGATGAACGAAACGAGGTAGATAACCACAACTGAAGACCACTATGTACATCGACATTCCTCTAAGAACTCTCCATGTTTCTCAATTCCACAACCGAATGGATTTCGACGTCACCACTTGAAGCTCGTAGCATTGTCATTAGCAGCTTCAATCGTCAATAGCTCGTACACTGCGAGAAATTTCCCAACAGCAAGAGACAGGAGAACAATTACATGAAATGCGTGTTTTGAAAAATGAGCAACGGAAAAAAGCCTACCTTGAAAACGTTTTCAGAGTTGACAAAACCAAACCCTGCATATGTAGACTGCAAGTTGTTCAACGCCTGCGGGGAAGATGATCATGACGGGATAAAGAGAAGCACTCTTACCGTTGAAATGTGTAATCAAAGCGCATCATCGTCCAATCAGATAGATTACAACACAACTTATCTCACGTCTCTCTGGCTTCGTGTTCTCCGCACGTTAAACCAGATCAAAAGGTAAGAAGTGTCCAAGGTGGTTGCGACAAACAGCCTTATTGTGGAAAAAACACACCATTCCGTAACAGTCATAAAACTGATTTTTGATGTGTATTGAATTCAACTCAGCATGACGATGTGAGATGAAGAGAAAGCACCAACAAAATTAAATCAGATGTGATTGCAATCTCCCTATTTTTGCCGTGCTTTATTCTAAGATACAAAAAAAGGTTCTATCAGTACGACTGACAAAAGTCGAATAGCATCAGAACCCTTAGCGAAAATCAAAACAAACAAGCTTCAGAAAAACGTGTAGTAGTTTACATTGAAACTATAAAGATTGACAAAATTCTGATAGTCTAAGATGGCTTGCACGAAATTTCCTTTGCGTACGATTGCCAAACCTGGAAGCAGCAGTCAAAAACCCCATCAACACAAAGGGGCAGAAGATCGAGGGAGTCTCTCCACATTGCTACCAGCAACAAGAGGGGATCCTCACTTCCCAAATGTAAAGATTGAATTTAGGTAATTGGAAAAACCTGTCTCATGTCTCCTTGCGATGTGAAAACGATAGCTTCCATGCCACTATCGTTCCTGGGAACCTGCCATGGGAAACAAAATTGTTTCCAATAAATACTTGCATCAAACACCAATTAAAGGTTGAATCATGACAAGAAAATGCTGCAGAAATGGAAGGATGTGGGTACTGTTGTACAAAATTGAACTTTAGCTGGATTAGTACAGGCTACCCACTTTAAACATTAGCTATTATCATTATTACTATTGTTTGATGTGTATGTTGCTAATTTTCTATTAAATACAATCCCTTGACAATTTATATCCAATAACCTAGGGTAAGGGAAGGTGGGTTTCGTGCATTTTATGACGGTAGCACTACGATAGTGTTAATCTTCTGATTGTGTAAGAACAGTAAAGTCGGTCACATGGATAGTACACGTCGCAGTAAATGAGCCTTCCCACTAAGTACTATCTTTTGAAATTCTTGCGGACATTAGTATTATTATTTGATGTGTATGTTGCTAATTTTCCATTAAATACAATCCCTTGCAGAGCTATATCCAATAACCTAGGGTAAGGGAAGGTGAAGTTTCATGCATTTGATGACGGTAGCACTACGAAAGTGTTATTATCATTATTACTATTAAGGAGGAAGGCGTTGCGGACAGCTACTGTCTACTATTGGCGTTAACCGAGAGGGCTTTATCACAAAACGGTAAAAATTGAATCAGATGAGAATCAAGATTGAACAAGCATATAACATAAGTGAACTTTCACAAACATAGTCAAGAAAAAGCATAAACGAGCCAGATCGTAGTATTGCAGTCGGTTTTTACCAAAACAATATTAGTTTGTAGATATCATTTTATAATGCGTTGGTTCGCATTATCAACAACGAAATGGCGAGAGCAAGGCAGAGGAAACTATTGCAGAAAAAGATAACTGATTTTGCTGGTTAATGGTGAAGAAATGAACCCAATTGTACTTCCAAACAAGCGGAAGAAAAGAAGATCTTGTCATCCGGCATTGATCAGAGTATAAAATGTCGAATTATGACCAAAATAGTTTATGAACTTAAATGAAGATGCAAAAATCGCAAAATTGAACGATTAAGGAGCTTGATAAGTTATCAGTTTAGAAGTTTAATCTTCCTTCGTCCCTGGACGGTCATAGATCGCTAGGGAAACAATAAAACATTTCTTGTAAGCACAGAGCAGGGACCTCAATCTTATCTTCACAATGATGAATGGCTTCAGCAGGTCACTAGTAGAATCTTTACGCAGTTACCAAGATTAAATCCCCAAACAAAAACAAACATATAAAGGAATTCTAGAGTGGCTTTCATTTCAAGCTGGTGATGCTATCACCAAACTGGACAAAGGCGATAGGGCAATCTTCTATTAATCGTTTTCAGAAAAAACATACTCTTCGATTATCCTAAAAGCAAAATCCTCGCTAACCTAATAGATTCTTGCTCAGAATTGCCGAAAAAATTAATGGGAAATATCGCTGTCGTAAGTAAGAGCAATAAGACAATAATTATGGGGAAATAAAGTGGCGAGGATAGACTACTGTCAGAGAATTTTCTGCAAGCGAGTATTTCAATGAAAAGTTAAACAAAAGGAGGAAATCTAAGACGAAGACTGATACCAAAGATGGATTGTTTAGAAGTCACTCAAAACTGATTAAAAAATATTTCATAACATAAAAATGATACTAATAATAATAACGGAAACAATAATGATAGAAATAATAATATTTACCAAAATGATAAAATAGTAATTATGATAATGATCATTTGAAAGCAATAGGAACACCAGTCGTAGTCGGGGCAGTAGGTATGATAAAGAAGAAAACTGAAGACCATATCAAATGAATTCCGGGGAACCCTTGTCTGCAAGAATTTCAAAAGATAGTACTTAGTGGGACGGCTCATTTACTGCGACGTGTACTATCCATGTGGCCGACTTTACTGTTCTTACACAATCAGAAGATTAACACTATCGTAGTGCTACAGTCATAAAATGCATGAAACTTCACATTCTCTTCTTTTTTTTTTAGTGGGTTATGTTGAGGAAAGGCCACGGTGGCCTATACAAAGCCCCAACATAGGAAGAAAGAAGAAAGCGAGCAGCTAAGAGAATAGAGAGATAAGATCAAGTTTATTACCCTGGGTTATTGGATATAACTCTGCAAGGGGTTGTATTTAATAGAAAATTAGCAACATACACATGAAATGATAATAATAGTTCATACAGGGCGATTCTATCAGCTACAATACCTTAGCTGCTGTCTTGAGAAGTCTTGTTTTAAAAAGCAAATCAAATTGCCAGTTCTAAAAGTTTACAGCTGAGTTCTATCAGGAAAATCTTCACAAATCATATCAAAATGCAAATTAAAAGGTTCGCCAATGACGTCATCGATAATTAAAGAATAGAAACCTTCTCGCTTTGACAGACATCCAGCAATCTTTCAAGAACCTGCACATCATTCAGCTTGGAGTAGCGAAGTACAGCACATCGGGATTGAATAGCTTCTGCAAAATGCAAAAAGCGATTGATTAAAATGGCAAAAAACTTTGCTTATGAAAGGTGTCTCAAAAGTAGATGCAACCAACTCCATATTTCAATGATAAAAAGTGCATTGCAGAATATTTCAAATTGCCTACCGTTCATCAAGGCTAGAGTTTTCATTGAGATTCTCCTTCTCAATCATTCTGAATGACCCGCTAAATCTATTAACATTTGCTGCTGCTAGGACCATGTGCTACCACTGGTTCACTGGTTCATTGGCAACTTTATTCATCAAATAAATGCTTGTGTAGTTTTACAGAAATTAAAATGCCATACCTAATTATATCAAATAAGATTATTGACTGACTAGAGAAAAAGCGAATCTGTTTTACTTTTGCAGGTCTGAATCCGTTTCAAGGTATAATTTTGTATAAAGTTGGAATATTTTAGCAGGAATGTTCTTCATAGCTAGATTTTTAATGGAGCCTAAGCCAATGAAATGCAAAAAGCATAATTGAAAAGTATTTCAATTCAAAAATCAAAAGTGACAACGGCAATAACGATAGAAGTTTGAGAAAAAATAAACTGTCGCTTGGAAAAAAAGATTTATCTAATTCTAAGGCAAGATTCTCTATTTTGGCAAAGCTACATGACCTACCGATGATTTTCTCAGACTGATTGCAAGCAAGAGCAAATCTTGTCGTTTTTGAATAAATTTCCATTGTTCGTCTGAGAGCTTGCTGCGCACCATCTGTCATGCTGAGAAATATTGAAGTATTAAAATATCAAAGGTATTAAAAACATCAAAAATGATAGTTCTTGATAGCTTCTTGCACTTGAAGACAAGCCTACCATGAGCAATTAGCATACTGAATCCTTCTGTGCAAGTCTAAAAGGCAAAATTGATCTGAAGTATATCTTGGAAAATTAAAAACCTGTCAGCTTCGTCAAGAATGATTATCTTATGTCTTCCTTTGGGTAACGTCACTTTTTGTTGGGCAAACATCTTAATTTTGTTCCTCACGACATCAATGCCTCTAGAATTGAATAAAATTTGGAGATGAATTATAACACCATACTTAGTTAAAAATAGCTGCTGTTAAGAATAAAAGATTTGCAATGAATACAAATGAAAATGATTGAATCAATTAGATCAAGGAAGACAATAAACTTATACAATTCATTATACTGAATAACAGACAAGAGAGTGGCTTGAAAACCGTTTTACCTTGAGATATTTCTTCTTTAAATTTATACTAAAATCTATTGAGGATTTGGTCACATGACTCAAAATGGGTGTGGTGGACCTTGGCCAATTGGGTCAATCAATTCCCCTTTTAGTAAAAATTATTTTCTTTCTGTAGCAGTCATGTGTAAGCAATTATGTGTATTCTATGTGAAATCTTTGTCTTGCAAATTACTACAAGTAGTGCTATGTTGGTGTTTCCTGTTTTATGTTGCCATAAGGTAGACATTGTTTTTCACTCCAAATGGTATTGCTCTAGTAGTAGGGTATAGTATTTTGTAGTAGTATTATTAAGTAACATATATTGTAAATTTTTAGATGGATAGAAAAATATTTCTTCTCTTCTAAATTGTTAATTCTTAAAACATTCCAATCTTCTCCAACAGACTTCTTCAATCTCAAATGATCAATGGCAGTTCTAATTTCAGATTCTATTTGCAGAAGGTAATTTTCTGTTCAATGATAGTTCCGCTGATTTTTTAATACCACTGAGTTCATAAATCTTTCATTCATGTGCTGAGGTAAACAACTTTGCAACCCATACGTTTGCTTCTAAGTTTGTAAATCCACTTTTGTGCAAAGTGTGATTACTGTCTATTAACGATAAATTTTTCTCATAACATTTTTTCCAAAAAGTCATCATTAAAAAAGATAAATATCTCCAGCCCTCAGTTCTTAGGATACATGCCCATCTAGACGAATGAGGTATAAGCATGGCAAGAGAAAATGTCAACTTCCTTCTAGACTTCTAGTCTCAAAACTTTCAACTAGAGATGATTTTGGCTCCAATCGTTAAACTGAAAGCTTCAAAATCTGAATTGGAGGGAGTTGCACAAATAGTTGCCTACCCAATAATGGGTATGAATAAAATAAAATAGGAACAGATGAGGATGGTAGATACCTGTCATTGGATGCATTGAGCTCCATAACAGCATCTTTGAAAGAAGTGCCAAGAAGTGCTCTTGCAAGACAAAGAATACTGGTTGTTTTCCCAGTTCCAGGTGGACCCTACAGCAGGGGAAAATCAAAATAAGACAGAAGCTAGACACGCATGCTAAAGACAAAACTGCTAAAAAAACAATTAAAAATAACAATGACAATAACAATAGGAACATTTTAACAGGATAAAAAGATTGAATAAAAATATTGCTGCCTTCACTGCTTGCCCGGTGTAAACCAAACAAAAAGAAACGTAAAATCCTAACTTACAATTTCATAAATAAATAAAAATATTGGAATATTCTAGGTCCTATTCAGCTAACATATGGTCTTTGGCAAGCAATGAATCTAAGACAAGAGGCTGCTTTTGTGGTCCACACATAAACTAATTTGAAATTAGGATAGAATTTTCAAGAAACATAACAAGAATTGTCTAGGAGCAGTAACTGAATTAATTTGAGAAATAATGCATCTTCATGTACCAAAACTAAGTTGGAATACTTCTTACCGTGGTTGGATTAGTTCTCTATTGGTAGGAAAGCTCCAAATTAATGGAGTCATGCTGTCTATATGGGGCATAAGTGTACAGTACTGGGGTAGGGCATAGACTTAGCATAGAACTACTGAGTGAGTAACCAACTTTCTGACCAAGTCTTGTAGCTTGACATCAAGGGACTTGATGCTGAGATGGCTAGCAGGACATTCATTCCATTTTGCAGTGAAGGAGTGCTGGGATATGCTGAACTGCCTGCTGCCATTATTCCACGGAGAATAATAAATAACTTTAATTGTTGGTTTTTTACCGTATCTATTTGAGTATAACACACAAAATTTGCTCCCTAAAAAAGAGCTCAAGTTAGGGGTGCACGTTATAAATGAGGGTAGAATGGGAACAGCTCTTTGGTTCATCTGGGGATGATTGAACAATTTTAAATAACATTGAAACTTTCATTTTGGTACTGTATTCTTAGTTTACGCTGTCAATAAATGATGTTTCTAATGGCCGCACATATTCAACAACGTTTATCACTTGCAATCCTTAATCTGTGCGAAAAAAAGGAAGAAAACAATTCAATACCAGTTTCTAATAAAAAATCAAGGGTGCGTATCATACATGCATGCATGTTATAGTAGAATAAACACAGTATATACGTAATTCTAGCATAATATAGTAAGCATCGTTACATTTTCAAGTGAAAAAAGGGTGCATAATCTTGTTACAACAAAACAAACAAAACAAGAAGAGGAGGCGGAGATACCTGTTTACAATCTTAACAGAATATAAAGAAGGAGCAAAGTGTAAGAGTTAAATCTGAAGCAGGACGGAAAACGTTTGCATTCAAGGGTGTAGAAATATTCAACAAAGTTCCCAGCAGTCTAAATAGAGAAGCATCCATCCTGATGTTCAAGAGTTACAGCAAGGATTTTAACTTTGATCTTTAATATTTCCTTTAAACTTTATTATTGTAAATGAACTTTTAAACTATTTTGTTGTAAATTTCGTATTCTAGGTATTAGGTTCACAGGTCCTTGGCTGATAGCAGCAAATTCATTTTGCTGAACAAGTTTGCCTGTTTAAATATGGTCCTTATTATTATTATCATTAAGCCTTCCACTAAAAACAAATGCAGCATACTTACAGCTATTATGATATTTGGAATATTTCCATTCTCTGAAAATGCCTGGGAATGTAAGAACACAGTGAAAAATCTCCTCTGTCTAGAAATTAATTAATTTCTAGAAGAAATAGACATGCTTGCAATTATCCTCTTGATTAAGACGTAAAACAACAGGTGCATCTAAAGGCAACTAGAACGGAAGCCTAAAATCAACCAATTTGTGTTTGTTTTTTTTTGAGTGGGTTATGTTGAGGAACGGCCGTGGTGGCCTATACAAGCCCCAACAAAGGAGCAGAGAAGAAAGCGAAAGGATAAGAGGAGAGAGAGAGAGATCAGATCCAGTTTATCGATCTTAGATTTGAAAGATGGCAAGTTTAAGGATTGAGTGAGTTATGTTTAGGAAAGGCCGTGGTGGCCTATACAAGCCCCAACAAAGGAAGAGAGAAGAAATTGAAAGGTTAAGAGGAGAGGGAGATCCGATAAACCATGAAATGAAAGTCCATCTCTGCTTAATCGTGAAACTTATAGGACAAATGAAAACCAAACAGACTATTGATGTAATATGCAACTATATACATTTTCAACAGTGAAGTTATACCAAAAATTAATGCATTGGAGTGCTTACAAGTTTCCAACAACATCTATATGGATACTTTCAGTTTACTCAGTAAATTCAATCTATGATGTGAATGTTTTCGTTTCAGTATTCATTACCTCCAGTCTACTTATTGTTTCCTCATTGCCAACTATCTCACTCAACTTGACAGGACGGTATTTTTCAACCCTAGCAGCAAAAAACAGCATTTACGTTACTATTTTTGAGTTTGATAAACTTTCAGGCAGCAGAGAAATTTCTCTAAGCAGCTGCTGGAGAGTCTGTTGGCAACTCGAGTTCTTTCAATCTGATGCACAGAGATACCAATTCCACAATAATTTGCTTCCTAGGCCACATTTCACTTTTGATCCCTAATTGCAATTTTTGATCACTTGGGTTTAGGAGTTTCCTTGGATTTGGAAAGTGGCAAGGAGAAATCAAAATTGGCTGGTTCGTGTATTTATTGCCTGAATATCTATAAGACCTGTGCTAAAGAGCTCACTCTGACTTTGACTAATTTAAGTACATGTCCTTGGTTGATAGCAGCAAATTCATTTTGCTGAACAAGTTTGCCTGTATAAATATGGTCTTTATTATTATTATTATTATTATTATTATTTTATCCCAATGTTGAACACCAAAACATCAATAATAATTTTGGACGAAGCTGAATAGCTTTGAAAGTTATAATTGCGAAAAAAATTATTGGCAGCTAATGATAGAACCTGTCTTAAAAGATTGTTTGACACATTTTCAAAGCATTTTGGCTACCAAATAGCTCGCCTGGACATCTCCTTGATCGAATGATCTTTTTTGAACAAGATGGCTTGTAATTGGATAAAGAGCTATGATCTGCAGAGAGGGTGGCTTTGAGTCGAGCTTTAATTGTACCCTTCTGATACCAAATTTGCTGTCCCCGTTCTTACAACACGAAATTGTATCATGGAATATCAAACAAACTGGAAGGATTTGCTGGCAGTTGTCACGGTTGCCCTAAGGAAAACATGGGCGAAATTTTGGAAACTATGGAAAAAAAATGTTACCATGGTAGTTCATATGAAGTCTTAGACTGACGATCATCTGACGTTTTCATACTAATGTCAGTGCATTTGTCTACTGATACCTCCATTTCTGACATGACGATGACAGCAATTACGTCTTTAACTCTTGGTAGTCCGTGGCTCAAAAATTGTCAAAGCCAAAACATGCGTCCCGCCAAATCTAGTAAACGAATTTCAGAACGAGGCTGTAGAGCATTTGCAGTAATCTGATCTTTTTTTCTCTCTTTCTTTTTGTAGTGAGTTATGTTGAGGAAAGACCATGGCGGCTTATAAACAGCCCCAACTGAGAAAGAAAGAAGAAAGCGAACAGCTAAGAGGAGGAGAGCGATAGGATCAAGTTTATTGATCTTAGATTTGAATGATGGCAAGTTGTAAGATTCAGGAAAGTAAGATGGCAAGACGTTCCATAAATTGCATGTTCAAGGGATGAATGATGATTTGTGGGATAAAGTTTGTGGATTAGGCTGCAAAACTTGGAAAAGGTGTGAACCAGTTGAGCTTCTGGTGGTCCTGACACTTCTCAGAGGAACAGGAATACTATCCCTGATCTCCTGTGAACAATGCCCGTGAGAGTACATGTGTGGCTGGATTCCACTCCAATTTTGTCTGTGTACTTCTTCGCTTCACTCAGACATTTGGAAATTAACCAAACAAGAATAAATTGACATCTTCCAAAGGAAGAGATTCAGAAAATGCTCTGTATAGAACGTAGAGACAAAATTGTTTCTTCTATAGAGGTACAAAATTGTGGAATAGCCTCTCAGCCGAGTCAAGGCAGACATCTTCACTGTGTTGTTACAAGAAAACTATTTTGAGAGCGGGATTTCTTTCATTGCCTTTTTTTAATTTTCTTGCATTTAATTTTTTGTTATTGTAAGCAATGATTTACTGTGCGATTTAATCTAATTTACTGTTCGTGCCGTTATTATAGATTATAGTTGATGTTTTTGTTGGAGGGCCTCTTGAAAACCACTTTATGCTGAAGGGCAACCCTCCTTAAAGGAATTAAATAGCAAATATATGGACTATGGATCTGGCAAATGATTCCACGGTTCAAGATGAGTTTGCATGGACAGTTAGTAGCATGTGAAGAAAATCCGAAAACTAAAAGGAGGTTGAGAGCTGACATGGGCTCAAATTAAGTAAAAAGACCCCAAAGAACACAGCATCACAGAAGGCCCAGCCCAAATGATGGCAGAAGAACTCGTTTGGAGAAACATGATTTACCATGCAAAGACGAAGTGTTGATGATGATGGCCCAGATGGTCATTTCTACTGCACATTTCAATAGCGCATACTCAATTTACCCTTAAACATATGCCATTAAATATTCTATCAGCCAACAACCGCATAAAAAACACACACACCCAAGCACACATACAAACACACCCAAACACCCAAATTCGCATACACGCACGCCCAAACACACACTCAAAAACGCGCTACCGAGAAATACAAGCAAACAGCCTTCGCTACAAGACCAAGGTCAACCTATCATAGAATTATTTCCATCAATTTGCGGCAAGGCATCAATCGCTTCATCTCAAAAAGATGTGTATCGATGACCGTACATTTCTTTTCTTGTTTCTAAACGATCAAATTCAAACGTCACGCAAGCCATAACGATTTACAGCATTTCTTCTTTTCTTAAATTTCGGCAGTTGAAAAATAATAACACTGACAAGCGGAATCCTGAATCTAATCTCGCTGCCAACAGTTCGGTATTGCTTCAAATAACACGGCGATGTACTCGTTTGAATAAAATCTACTTTCCATAATGCTACCTCAACACTTTTTATACCTATAATTCTACCTACGTGTCAGACGGAAATTTGGACACTGAAAAGCTTTTTGCATTCAGAGCAGTATCAATGTCCTTCCTCTCGATGTGACCGCATCTCGCGATCCTTAGGCCTGGAATCAACTGACCCACAAGTATACATCATACCAGCTATGCAAGGCCAACACAATGAAGAAACAAGGAGTGACGCAATAAAACCAGACTTCATTTAGACATATCAATTTGATCTAAATTTTATAGTCTTTTTAAATTTACGTGACAGAGTTTGCTGGCAAAGATTTCAGATTCGTTATTGCGATAGTTAAACGGAGCAATGCATTGCTTTTAATACGATTCTACCACATAGATGTCTGTTCAAAGTTTAGCTGAGGGTGGATTCGAACCACTGACCATATCATGCATGTGCAAGGATCTTACCGCTGAGCTATCCTAACACCCTGAATTAAAAATTCTAATAAGGGCATGATGTCGATGCATTGCGTGAGCATTTTCGTAGCTATTTCACGAAAAATTAAAGCACTCAAAACTGTAAATTCATCCTAAAGATTCCAACATTACGGACGGAATTAGCTAAGAGATCTACACTGTTTATGGCAGAAAAACTTTTCAATGACCTGCTCATAGCGAAAACAGGAGCCAGGCCCCATTCTGGTATCGGAAGAATTACAAGATGCTTCTATAAAATGAATATCATATTATTCTAACCTTTTTTACGTATGATACTAGTACTTAAACATCTTTATTGATGCCGCTTACAAAACTTAATGACATTTCCACAGTAAGGAGGCACAGGGGAAAGTCGCCATTTGGTTATCTTTACAAACACTATATATATCGCTTATTTATAAACTCGCGAAAACGCATAGAAACGACTCACTGTGAAGATATTTTAGAAGGATTAGCCAATGTTGAAAGGAATGTTATTGCCAGTTACCTTCTTGATTTGAAGAAAAAGGGTCTTCAAGTTACTAAAAAGACCTCATTCTAGGCAGTGGAAGAAGTTTCTCGAATAACTTCAACATAAAAAAATCTATGTTCCACAATCATTACAGCAACTGTGGGAAGATACTTACGAAACACTACCTAAATATAATGTCTTTTCATTGTAGTTCTACGCGTGATCGGAATGTCCAAACCCGAGGCCTATTCCAGTAACACCACCCGCACCCCGAGATAATTGGAATACTCTGGATTTCTCATACTCTTTTTCAAGTTCTTCCATAGCTTTTCTGCTTCGTTCAATTTTTTCGCTTGATTCTCCGCTCGCAGCATTTTTGATTCCCATTAACTGTTTAAACTTGGCGTCTGTTGCTACATCTGTGAATGTCTTCTGACCCCAAACAGCTGACGATGTTCCCGTGCATTTTTCCTAGGGAGAAACAAATCATTCATAAAATAACGAGTCCCCGAATCCTGTGAATAATGAAAAGAGTTGCGATAATAGAAAACCTTTCAATTGAATTCAATTTAAACTACAATCACAAACCTCTTTAATACATAGGTAGTTTGAAATTGGCTTGCCTGGCTTAGGGCTTACAATAAAAAAGTAATACAATGGGAAAAGAACAAAATAAATGTAAATATATATGAAGATGGATATTGAATCGATAGAATGGGACAGGTCTAATGGGGAAGAAGGTCAGAATTGGTACAAGTTTTATGTAATGATAATATAAATAGCAACAGAATAGCAAAAATAATATTCAAACAGGGGCTTTAGTAGGATTTGGTGCAAAGAAAGATAAAAATGATACACAAAAAAATGCCTACGAATTTGAGAAATCTTAAACAGACGTGGACTAGGAAAATGTCTGGCAGAACTCAAAAGAATAGCAGAGGACAGAGAGAGGTTAGAAGTGCAGTCCATGGGTGCTCCCACAGCCTCAATAGGCTATGGATAAGAAGAAGAAAGAGACGCGAAGTCATTTGAAATTTATGTTTGTCTATTTTCGATAAAAAGACTGGAGCAAAGTAAAAACCAACCTCAATTTTCTTGGCACTCCAAAGCAGCTTTCGCTTCTCTTGTTGGACTTTGAATTGCTGTACATTAACCATAGCAGGATTCAAATAGCTTGGTAAATTTATATTCTTTGCATCTTCCGCGGCTTTTGTTTTCACCCTTTGCATGTGTGCATTCAACTTTGCCTCGACTTGTTCTGTAGACAGCGGCTCTTTGCTGTCCTTCCCTGCAATGGACAACAGAAGCGAACAGCTACAATACAAAGCATCGAAAAACCGAAAATTTTTTTTAACTCAAACCAGCATACAACATTTCTGACGGGATTCTGATTGGGAAACCGTCCCAATTAAATTCACGGAGGCATTGGCATAATTAAATGTTGTTTCACTGATTCAATTTGATTCGTCTTACAACAATGAAGAAATGAACTGTAAATTCCATTTGCCACCAAATCTTATACGAAAGCACTGGTAACCAAGTATGCTTATTGCTGTTGACTTAATTACCTAGTGCTTTTGAACAACCACTTTATGACACGAGCCAATGAAATAAATCCCTCAAACGCATTCAAGAACCACCGCCTTTATGATTGGGCATAATGCTTAAAACGAAACTTTACAACTATATTCTGAGACTTTACCTTTTCCAGGTGGTGGAAGCACGGCCCTGCAGATTCCTTTCCCGCTTTCGTATCTTCCTCTAGGTGGAGGACTTTTGCTGCCACTTGATTCCCTTCTTCGTCGCTTTGGACTATGTCTTGGCCTACGATCTCTATCTCTGCTTTTACTCCGACTTCTTCTATGGCTACGAATCGGCGACTTCCTATCTGGTGTTCTTCTTCGTCTTTCTGTGTGTCTGTAGCCGTCTGGGCTTCTTCTTCTACCTGGACTCCGTCGTCTATTCGGACTTCTTCTGTCTTGACTCCGCCTATCGGGACTATATTTCCGTTCCCTGCTCCTTCGCCTTTCCGGGCTTTTCGTCCTTCTTGGGCTCCTGCTCATATTAAGGCCCTTTCGCCTGTCTTTCTCTTTATAACTATGACTTTCGTGTTTATGTGTTTTCTTGCCTTTGCTGTCCTCCTTTCTACTAGACCCGCGCCTTCCTTCCTGGCTTGACTTTCGCACATTCGAACTTTCATTTGGGCTACGACTGTCCCTGCGTCTTCGTCCATGATCATCCACATCGCTAGAACTTTCGCTCTCTGAACCTGACCGTCGCCTGTACTTCTTCGCCTCCTTTTTTTCCGCATCTTTACTGTCAGTTTTGGTCGGGTTATCTGAGCAGTCCTCTAAAAAAGAAAAATTCCCATCGATACAAATAAAAACCACATTATATCAACATGTAGACTTTCAAGAACTTTAATCTATCTCTGAAACAAGGAAGACATGGAATTTAACGGCGTTCTTATAGGTTGCTGCCATTATAGTAGCCCCCACAGACAGGTTGCTAACCCCCTTCCTTCCGCGTTGTAGGGAAAGAGCCGATTCCAAAGTGGGTGGGTAGGCACAGGGCATCCTGCAGAAGAACGAGCACGACTCTAGCTAGGGACTCAGTGTAAAGTGTACTAGAACCACAATGTCAACTGTCATTCATTGCATGCACATGCCCAAAAATACTCAAAGTCATTAGTTGTCCCGTGGAAATATTTGGTAACTAATGAGACTAAAGTAGACGGAAGTTTGAACAGAACTCTGCAATACCTGCTAACTTCCATATAAATGCCAGTTCATCCGCCACCTAAAGCAAAAGAAAGCCGCATTAAAATTGTCACAATCCTAGAAAGAAGTAACCAATGAATCCAACGAGAAGAATGAATTTGGTATAGCTGTCGCATAAAAACGCTGAACACGGAATGTTCTGCTATAAGAGTCCAATGAATGTATGAATATTCGTGTTTATCTATACATAAATAAATGTATATAAATATTGCCAACACTACCAGCATCAGGCTATAACAAAGAAATTGCTCCAATGCTTTTAACAAAACATTGCCATTCCTGTCGAGCGGAAGAATTATTCTGGTTCTTGGACAGGAATATGCAAGCAAGAAAAGTCAAATGCAATTAGAACTTATTCCCTTGATGCACTAAGTCAATTGTGAGAAAGATGATAATATTATATGACAATTAAGGGTTGGTGGAATCCCTACCAATTCAGGATCAACCAAACATGAGAAAGATCTCCCGCGGACTTCATCGAGCGCCTTGGCGAGGAACAAAACCTGTCACCCTACCCCACGATGCCCTAGTCCAGGATCTAACAACAATATCTGATGAACACACCCGGTAAGGAATTCAACTTTCTACTTCCCTGTTTATCTTCTTGCCTCATAAAGAAGAAGGTAATTGAAGTCTCTCGGGACCTCACAATGCGCAAGTAAGGCATTGAAGCGCCAAATAAAACGTTCACAAATATTTGGAAGCTATTCGCTCTCAAAAGGGACAGTCTTCGATTGCTTGCAGAATCCAAAAGGGAGAGAAAGCCTTAAAACAAGGCCTATCAAGGGGGGCCACATACAGCCGTTATCTCAGAGAACATTGCTGCTGTTGAGAGAATTGAAAGGAAGGAAGCTTGCTTGACGCTTTATGATACAGGAAAGTGCAATGATTGGATCGACTGCATGGTACAAAGCTTTGCATGATGTAAGGCAAGATGCTGCCGATTGAGTACCTAGTGGTGAAGGAATGTGCATGACATCGCAACAAGAAGAGGAGGTTTCACATTTAGAGACAGCGCCTTAATCCTCAGTTCAGGTCCGATGAACGTACGCCACAAGACATCAAGCGATCGAGGGTGTTTGCGCCGGTTTCTCTTAAAATGGGCCACGTTTCTACCGACTAGGGCTACAGTAACGCAAAAGCAGACTGATAGTTGACCAACATATCCCAAATGCTCTAAATGATTGACCACACAAGCGCCAAACCATTACCTTAGCACAAAAAACCATAGTTAAGCTGCACTCATATGACGTCATCAACTAAGTAATTATGGTGCTAGATGACGTGAAAATTTTCGTCACTCCCTTCATTATTGTTCGTCATGACAGGTCACGACAGGTCGGTTTCGATAAACGTAGCACGTCGTCATGAAAAAGGCCCATTACAGAGAAAAAGTCAACAAATTTGTGAGCTTAATTTCTGTCACAGAAGTAAGTAAGAAATGCAGGTGAAGCATCCGAGGAAGCAGCATAGAAATGCATTTAAAGTGGCCATGGCGGATTCTTCCACTATTGTAGTGATAGAATGGGAATAAATATAACAATAATAACGATAATTGCAACCCTGTTTATCCTAGGACCTATAGATTAGATCTGGATCTGCAGGAAGACAAATCAAGATTCAAGAGACATACAACAATGACAATAATAACACAGTAAAAAAGAAACCTATATTGTCACGTATCTCATCAGGACTCATAGACGCAACATATGTTTCTGAACACCATTTTTACTCCATATCTACAACTATGAACAATATTCCGAGAAAGCCTCTCCAATTTGCAATTAAGTTGCCAAATTTAGGTGATTGTTAAATCCAAACTTTACTATCTCAGCAGGTGTGACAAGGTGGCACAGACAACTAGTTGGCAACCCTGATCCACGCTTAATTGAAGTATTATATCCTGAGGGGGCCTTTAATCAATTATTTCACTTTCCAAATTATGTGAAACCAAATTGACTGTTCTGACAAGACTTAAGACAGCCCATTTTGGACCTCACTACAGAACAATGGAACTACTACTTTGAGATATTGCTTTATCTAGAGGCTATATATGGGCATTTTGAAAAGTTCTGAAATTTCAACACCACATGGCTTGTATCATTTGAAAATTTTAAAAAATAAAAATTTTTTTTCTTGAATTGGCGCTTCATAGATTTATTCATCTACCATGAAATTAAATTCTAGAATAGAGATTGCCCTTCTTTAATACACACCTCTAATCAGCGGCATCTTTTTCACTTACCATTTTGCTGCATCATTATGATGTCAACTTCTTGAAATCGTTCTTGAAATGACTGATGTAATTATACCACAAAATACAGTTAATACTAGTGAACGGTTCCGACAAGTTTAATTTACAAGATTCTTACTTTTTGAAGCATCTAAGCTAGGGAGTTCTCAATTTGCATGCAGCATAAATACGACTACAATACAAAAGTGATAAATGCAATGTGTATTGCTAATTCTCACAAGAAAGGTTATCACAGTGCAAATGAATAAATGATAATGGCATAGAATAAAATTCCCACAATTTTAACAGAATAAAATGAAGTTATTAGCAGTCCAATTTCATTCACTGTAGAAAATGTTTTAAAGCAATGTTAAGATATGGTAATCAATACTCACTGGATCACCAGACATCATCATAGAGCTTTGTGATGGCGAATCCAAGCCTGGAGAAAACGGTTGTCGATTACAACACTCTCAGGATAAAATCAGAAATCCTTTGGTACTGAGCAACAAAGGTAGCAACTTGGATTCTCTTACACAAAATAGCTGTGGTACTAAAACTTTGCATGCATATCAAGAATATCAAAAATGCATCTCAAATAAGTTGAGCCGAAGGCAACATATAAAGGCATAAGTACGTTCAAAATCTTACCATCTTTTTTACTATGATGCTTTGTATCTGAGTCCATGATGACTGCTATCAATGGCTTCAACTAAAGCAAGAGAAATAACAAATATCATATGAAAGATGACAAATGATGAAAACTTATAAAAGCTATGACTTATAAAAACTTCTAATTAGCAATAAAAGTATTGGAAACATCATGGAAAATAGCCATGAAACTTAGCACCACTCTAAAGCTCTGTTCCTACAAAGCAACAAAATAATAAGACCTTTTCATCTTAGCTACGGACACTGATTGATCTGTTATTGCATCTAGCACTGCTATGTTCTCTACCTCTGCAATGCTGTCTAGAATTCAGAAGCATGCAAAACTTCCTTGAAGAACTGCTTACCTAATAAGAGAAGGCATTTTATGCTTGCTTAATGGATCTTTCCATCTTTTATAGATACTTTCAAAGGCATTGCTCTCAGGAGATCAGGGAGATCATTCCTGTTCCTCTGAAGTGTGTCAGAACCACCAGAAGCTCAACTCATTCACACCTTTTCCAAGTTTCACTGCCTAATCCACAAACTCTATCCCACAAATCATCATTCATCCCAAGAACATACAACTTATAGAACGACTTGCCTTCCTCTTGCTTTCCATAATCTTACAACCTGCTATCTTTCAAATCCAAGATCAATAAACTTGATCTGATTTCTCTCTCCTCTTGGCCTTTCACTTTCTTCTTGCTTCATTTGTTGGGGCTTTGTATAGGCCACCATGGCCTTTCCCTAAAATAACTCACTAAAAAAAGGACAATGCCTATCGTAATCATCGTCATGGGTGAGATTATCCACTCAAAGCAAACCCTTGATATCTTCATTCAGGCTCTTATGAAGCTATCAAGCTTCCTAAAGCTTCACACACCAGATACGTGGGTTCTTGTTGCCAAAACCTGTCCCTTTTCCTTGCATTTTTCCTTTTTAGTTCACTTGATTACAGTTGTTCCACTATTTCTATTACTATCATTATCAGTAGTATTCAGTGGAAATAGCTAATAACACACTGCCTGCTATAAGAGAGGTGTGTTTTAGTATTTCAAAAAGATAGTGAATGACTTGAGAAAATTATTATCATATTATTCTTGGTAAGTTATGCTGGGGACAGGCGATGGGGTGGCCTATACAAGTCCCCAACAAAAAAAGAAAGTGAAAGGGCGTTGTCATAATTATAAACGGATGGATAAAACAAAAGAGATTATTTGTTCAAAAAATTTGATGGCTCAAAACATGGCAAATATCAAACAATCTCTCTTACTTGCATAGCCTGAAAATGTCTGGAAATATTGTCTGGTCGAAAATGATCGATCACTTAGAAAATTGCAAATTATTATCAGATGCACAGAACGATATCAGGCGACAAGGACTTACGAATGCCAGCTTATTTCATGCAAATATTACATTGCCAAATAATTCAACACAAGCGACCACAAGTAATATGCTTCTGTTTCGCAAATGAACTGATACGGGATTTGATCACAAGCTGAATCAGTACGGCACAAAACAGACCTGGTAAACCAGTCGGCTTCTCGTCAATTAGACCACAGTTGATGGTACTTGAAGAAGCAAGATTTACTAACAAACACTTAATATCGTTTTTACTGTATGCATACATCTTTTTAACTACTAAAAAGGGACAAATTGTACGCAGCATCGATAAATTAGGTTCCGTACATTACCTTCGTCGATAGAAGGGCCTAGGAATGCTCGTGAATATGAATGTCGGATTGAGTTACCTCTTTTCAGCGCTCCAGTCCTCCACTAGAAGCACATAGAACTGGAAAATAGGCCTATGGAATTCCGGTCATTAAACAACGGTACTTCTTGATACTACACAAATTACTTTTCCGCTTGTAATAAACACTACTTCACTTTAGGCGCCGTGTCGTTTGACATCGATAACTTCACTGTATCATCACGCCGTAAGATGTTTAGGGGCCTGGGTCAGAGTCTACTTGAGAGTGAGGCTTAAAATCACTGAAATCGAGAATGCTTGCAGAAAAAGCAACAAATATCCAACTGTATCTTATTGACTGGCAAGTCATTTTTTAACATACAGACTACTGGGAGAATTTCCAAAGCAGGCCCAATACCTTCCCCAGTAGTGAAAGATGACTGCTGCATGTTAATTTCCATTCTACTCCTTCTGGATGTGGTGGTCCTGAGGCCTGGAAGATGCATAAGTGTGAAGTGCTTGTGCAACCAAATTTCACTTCGCATTTTGCCACAAATCTATATCCTCCAATGATGTTATTCATGAAAAGATCAGCAGTTAAAAACCATGCACATAATTTCCAATGTATACTTTATTGCCATTAATCTATAAGTTGCCAACTTTGACGAAAATGCCAATTTTTTTGGGAATATCATCCCTCCCGACATATTGGTCTTCAAATTATAGTTTCAAAGTGCCTTACTGCATTTAAAGCGACCAAAATTTTTCATCCTGCGAGTCATTGTACTCAACCAGCTTCGGTACCTTAAAACATATTTACTCCTTTTTTATGAATATCTATGAGCAAAAATAATCAATTTTGACTTAGCGATACACGTTACAAATGATCAATTTTGTTCTTATCCATCCGTTTATTCATCATTCATCCCTAGAACATGCAATTCATGGAACGTCTTGCCTTCTTCTTGCTTTCCTGAATCTTACAATTTGCCATGTTTCAAATCCAGGATCAATAAACTTGATCTGATCCTTCTATCATCTTAGCCATTCACTGTCTTCTTCCTTCCTTTGCTGGGGCTTTATAAAGGCAACCATGGCCTTCCCCCAACATAACTCGCTAAAGAAGGAAAAAAACTCAGGCTCCCCACCCGAGCCCATTCTGCATAACTGAGTAAATGCTCAAGTAAATTCAGTAGTTTTCTCGGAAAACTGCAGTGCAGACACAAAAAATTAACTGATTTAGAAAAGACTCGTTTCAGCAGATGGTCCTTTTTCCAAGCACGCACATTTTTGTTTAGTAACAGGAAAAGCGACGTCTAGTCTCCTCAGGAGTGATGCCATATCGAGGCTACTCTATGGAAACGAGTCAGTAGGCCCACATGGAAAATTTTATACAGACAAACAGGAAAAATGGGTAAAAAAAGGCCGAGGTTTAACGACAAAGCTCGCAATGGTTCTGGAAGTATTCAAAAAAGGTTAGAGGAGAAGAAATCGGACTATTATAAGGATCAAACAGATGGATCTGAAGTAACTTGCGAAATACAAGGACAGGATGAGTACAGTACAGTTCAAGAACCTAACCCAATAATAGTCGATAATATTAAGAAAGAGAAACGCTCATTTGTTGATATAAAGGAAAAGAAAACGTTATCGAAGAGGAAAAAAAGGCAGCTAGTTAAAATTTTGGAGAAGAAAAAGAAAAAGATGAAGGTTTGTAGTTTTGTTTTGGTGAAATATCGATTTCTTCTCTCGTAGTATTTATATTGTTCATTCACAGCCTAATTCCAATCAGCAAAAATGTTATAAGTTAGAATCATAATTCATGATGTAATGAAATAAACATATTTATGTATTTACCTATGAGTGTGTCTATGTATAAGGAGAATGCTGTCCTATTTCTAATTGTTATGCTGCTCTTGCTGTGTTTGTAAATTGCTTTGAAATGCAGGAATGTTTGCAGTTCCCTGAAATTTATAAGGATACTTTTCCATGCCATAAAAAGCTGAATGATGAAGAAAATTACCTGTAGTGAAGGCTGTATCTTGGATTTCTGACGTGCTGTGTATCTTGGTGCTGCTCCAAAATGTATCTCTCTGTCTTCTCAAAGCAGTCCAGTCCAAAGCCATTCGTCTCATTGACAATCCTAACCTCATCAAATCTCTCCAACGTCTTTCCCATCATCATTTAGTTGAAGATCTTTCCATCCATTACAGATACTTTCACGGAAATTGTTCTCAGAAGATCAGGGATATTATTCCAGTTCCTCTGAGGCATGTCAGGACCACCTGAAGCTCAACTCATTCACACCCTTTCCAAGTTTCACTGCCTAATCCACAAAATTTAACTAATGAGCAGTGAAATGGTAATTTTTGGGACAAGGTTGAGCATTTCCAGTCATGAATTGGAGCGATATATTTGTCATGGTTGCTGTCACACGGCTTCCATCATTCACATTTTTTATATTTTTGTTAACCCGACACTGACCAAACTCCGTCATCCACAATTAAAGTGCCTTACTAATCAACCAATTTTATGCTGATTTTATCTGATCTTTCTCTCACCCAGCAACTTTTTCAGTGTTATTTACCTCGATGAATTCATTTTCAGCGTTCAGATCTACTCAAATCACTTTCAGAATACCAAGTAAGTGAAAAAGAGCTCTCATTATATCAACCAGCCACCAAGATAGGACAATCATACTTTGGAGGAAACGAAAACAATGCTGAAATCCTGCCTGTGGCTATTGATCCCAAAGTTGTAATTGGGAAAAAGAGGAAAAAAAGGATGAAGAAAAAGGAGAAACTAAGTCAACCAAAAAAGAAGGGGAAGAGTATTGAGATGGAAGACCCTGAGTTGAAGGAGGGGAGCGATTCTGAAGATGATGAAACAACATCTGACGAAGGGAGCTCTTGTGATGAAGAAACTGTTGACAATGTTGAACATGGAGCAGAAAGTGAGGAGAGATGTGACGGACAAGACAAGGATCTGCCATGTGAGTCATCTCGGTACCATCCACTGAAATATTGTTTTCATAAGTATGCATGCTAGAAGTATTCTTTGACTTCTGAAGGCCTTTTCATAAAAGTAAAGGAGATGAGCAGGGGTACCCATCTTCCATTTCGAGCCAATTTGTTGTTAGAATTTTAGCATTTTCAGGAGGTATTGAAATGTTTCCTTGTGATAATATATTATTGAGTGTATCATTGAAAATATTTCTCAGGGTCAGGATAGCTCTCAGTGGTAAGATTCTTGCGCATTTATACGATAGTCAGTGGTTCAAGTCTTCCCTCAGCTTAACTTTCACTTAGAGTGAGGAGAGTTACTAGCTCTCTGTAATACCCAGGGGTAAGAATCACGAGGTGTGGTCACATAGAGAGGAAGGACCTGGACATTGTTTGATAAGCGAAAATCTTCTTAGTGTCCAAATGTCTACCTTTGACATTTAGGTAGAACCATCTGTATGTATGTAAAGAGATACTTTCTAATTATGATTGAATTTTGTTTCCCTTTGGTGTGTCTAATTGATTGAATATGACATTCTTTTATAAGTGGATGCAGAAGTTACCAACCCAAGACCAGCAGAAAATATTACAGAAAAACCTAAATCTGTTGAAGTAAAGAAAAACGTGCATGACGCAAAGAAAGATGTTAGTAAAAGGAAACGTGCCATATATGTTGAAATAAAGAGAACCCCAGAAATCCAGGTAACAGGAAATTTTAACCATTGCATGATTTGTATTTTGTATATGGACTATGATGGTTTGATTTTTCACAAAATCCTCAAAAGGAATCAACATTTTTGGTAAATTCATCAATGAATTTTCTGGTGAGCATAGACAAGCAGGTACACCGAATTCCTCAAAGGTTTTTTAGAGAGATTTGCTTGAGCTTAAAGGTTGTTTTGTTTGAAGAACTTTGTTGTTCATAAGTGGAGCTTGTTTGTTTAAAGGCAGCTCGTGTTTGTCTTCCAATTCTGGCGGAAGAGCAATCGATAATGGAGACAATAAGTGACAATGATGTTGTTGTACTTTCTGGTGAAACTGGAAGTGGCAAGACAACTCAAGTTCCGCAATTTCTTTATGAAGCAGGCTACTCAACTCATAGGTATGAAACCAGGATATTGCAACATCTCCTTTTTCTTGATTATCTGGTTATGCTGTCACAATGAAGCTTTTTTACGTACAAAATGAGGCCTGTGGATCAAGGCTATTATCAATGGCCTCTTAGCTGTTTTGTACTACACTGTGCATGAAATAGTGCTTTGGTTTATTCTAAAGCTTTCTGTTTAGAATATTTCTATGTTTCTAATGTATTCTAGAGTGTTTTTCATTGACCTAGAGTTCATACCAATGCTATGTTGGTATATTTAGCATGGTTTATCTACTGTGAAAAGCACTACGCTGGTTTCTATTGGCGGTAGAAACGAGCTTTTCAGTATTTGATGTAACAAGAAGCCTAAGCATTCATTCATTAGAAAAATATGCATTCACAGTGAAAACTTACAGGATCTGGGACCTTGTCCAATGCTGCCTTTTTTCACCTGTTCTCCCCCAGTCTTCCCGATCCATCGCCTTTAGCCATGCCTCTTCAAAAGTTAGGTCTCTCAGCCGAAGCTCGTTTAGCTTTCTTTCTGCAAGATTCTTCCTAAACAAGCTTTGGCTGAGAGACCTAACTTTTGAAGAGGCATGGATAAGCAGACCCTAGATATTTCATGCTATTGTGAGTGTATTATCCTGTCTGAAGCGATCACCCTGGGATGATTGGAGTAACTGAACCAAGGAGAGTTGCGGCCATCAGCATGTCAAAGAGAGTTGCAAATGAAATGAACCTAAATTCAAGGTAGATTTTTTTATCACTTGTTCATTAATTGAAATCTTTCAAGACAGTTCCAGGATCAGGTCAAGATACTTTTTAGTTATAAGGAAATCGTCTTTCTTCTTGACTCCCACAGTTTTTTTTTCTATTTTTTTTAGTGAGTTGTGTTGGGGAGAGGTCATGGTGGCCTATACAAAGCCTCAACAAAGGAAGCAGAAAGCAAATGGCTAAGAGGAGAGAGAGATCAGATTGATCTTGGATTTGAAAGATGGGGCAAGTTGTAAGATTCAGGAAAGCAAGAAGAAGGCAAGACATTCCATTAGTTGCATGTTCGAGGGATGAATGATGATTTGTGAGACAGTATGTCTCCTTTCAATCAGAATTCAACAAACTTGATCTCATCTCCCTCTCCTCTTAACTTTCTCTTTCTTACTTTGCAAAGGCTTTGTTATGAGCCACCAGAGCCGCTATCTAAAGACAGACGAGTTTGGCGACGTTTCGTGAAAGATGCCACGGTGATTCGAAAGCGAGTCAACCGTTCATAGCGATGATGTAGTCTGTCCTAAAAAAAAATTGCAATAACAATATCTTTTTCTTCAATGCAATAAGGAACATTTACAGTGATTATTCATGGTATACCTGAAACGGTTCTGTCACTATAACTCGATGAAATCTTTGTTTTCAGCATTGTTTCTTATCAGATCAGATTTGAGGGCAATCTTCAAGGTAAAGAGCATCGCACGACCAATATTTTCCTTTAAGATTGTTTATAATTTATAACAAATAATTTTGAGAGCCCATTTCTTTCCGAATAAAGCCTGATTTTCTGCCTCTTACCCGATATGTCTTCTTCATAGATACAACAAAAATCAAATTTATGACTGACGGTGTTTTACTAAAAGAGATGGAAATGGTATAGTCTTTATTTGCATATATACAATATGTTTGTCGTGTGGCGCCATGGAAGGACGTTTTCATCTTATTATGATTGCTTTATGGAGCTGAATTGTACTACTAGATGGCCATGTGGCTTTCACTTTTATCATATTTTTCCACGTTTCTAGCATTGTGTGACCAACTCAGTGGGGTTTATTTTTTGTTGGAAGCGCATGTTTCTTTTAAAATCGGCATCTTCAGCGATATGGTTTGGTTTATTGGACAAGAATCAAGACCACCTTGTCTCAATCTAAGTCCTCTGTTAGCTGGTGTCTCTTGACGTCATTCTCGCATTCTCGCACTTTAAATGTTCCAACTTTGAATTCCATTCTACGTAAGCAAATCGAAAACATTTTGGTAATCGAAGTGTAGACAAGTTTCACTTTTCATAGCAGTGTTTCCTCTATCCATCGTCCAAGCCATCGAATTCGAACGTTGTATATTGTGTTTATGACAAGTTTTTGTGCTATCATATGTTTTTCTGTCGCAGGACTTCTTGTTGATGAAATACTCGGTGGTAATAATTGATGAGGCTCACGAGCGAAGTGTTTTCACTGATATCCTAATTGGACTGCTATCGAGAGTTGTACTCTTGAGAAAAAAAGTAAATCAATTTTTGGAAATTTTAGCTGAGTCACGAATGTCGATATTAGTGGCTTTTACTTTCCTTAATGGCCTCTTGTTTGACCTTAAACTGCTCGTCTGCGTTTTAAGATTATCAATTTGCATCTTCCCTGTGTCTGTTGATAATAATGCCCTGTAGCTACACTTGGACGGGTAAGCAAGATTAAATGCAGATTATCAGACTGTCAGATTTAAATTGAGATTGTAAAACTACCAGCATTTCACACCTTTTGACATGTAAGAAATAGCATAAAAGGAAACACAATGAAATCGAATCTTCCTTAGAGCCAAGTCAAAGTCACCCAATTTGTGCAAGATGAAAGTGGTCCTTAGCTCTCTTCAACTTTTCGATCGTCATTTTCTGTCGGATGCGTTGACAAATTGCCTATGAAGAGCAGGCTTTGCTGTGTTTGCTCTCGTAAGCAGTTTCGACTCTTTTATTTTACAGAAAGGATCACCACTCAAATTGATAATCATGTCAGCCACTCTTAGATTGGATGATTTTGTCGAGAACAAGCAACTCTTCCCAAAGTCACCACCAGTTGTTAAGGTGAAATTTGTTTTTGTATTTCATCAATTTCATTTTTAGGTTTTTATCACTACCAGCCTCTTCCAATCCATTCCTTTTGGTTTCGACTGATCATTAAAGAGCTTTTCAACTCTCTGTCACATTTCAACAAAGCATATGCATTGATCAAGAAATACTATCTAACTTGTCAATTATCTGCTAAATTGCAGCCAAGCATATGTATTGACCAAGAACTGCTATCTAACTTTTCAATTCTCTGTCACATTTCAACAATACACATGCATTGATCCAGAAATGCTATCTAACTTCTCAATTATCTGCTAAATTGCAACCAAGCATATGCATTGATCAAGAAATGCTATCTAACTTCTCAATCATCTGCTAAATTGCAAACAAGCATATGCATTGATCAAGAACTGCTATCTAACTTCTCAGTCATCTGCTAAATTGCAACCAAGCATATCCATTGATCAAGAACTGCTATCTAACTTCTCAGTCATCTGCTAAATTGCAAACAAGCATATGCATTGATCAAGAACTGCTATCTAACTTTTCAATTCTCTGTCACATTTCAACAATACACATGCATTGATCCAGAAATGCTATCTAACTTCTCAGTCATCTGCTAAATTGCAACCAAGCATATGCATTGATCAAGAACTGCTATCTAACTTCTCAGTCATCTGCTAAATTGCAAACAAGCATATGCATTGATCAAGAACTGCTATCTAACTTTTCAATTCTCTGTCACATTTCAACAATACACATGCATTGATCAAGAACTGCTATCTAACTTCTCAGTCATCTGCTAAATTGCAACCAAGCATATGCATTGATCAAGAACTGCTATCTAACTTCTCAATCATCTGCTAAATTGCAACCAAGCATATGCATTGATCAAGAACTGCTATCTAACTTCTCAGTCATCTGCTAAATTGCAACTAAGCATATGCATTGATCAAGAACTGCTATCTAACTTCTCAGTCATCTGCTAAATTGCAACCAAGCATATGCATTGATCAAGAACTGCTATCTAACTTCTCAGTCATCTGCTAAATTGCAACTAAGCATGTGCATTGACCAAGTAATGCTATCTTAAATGTGCTTGGTTTCTTGTAAACAATTAAGTGAACTGTAAGCGATGCCTACGAAGGGTCCATTCAAATATCCGAATTCCTAATAGTGGAGCTCACCCAACGCTAAATGTCCAAGAAAACTCGGCTTTTCTATTAATTCAGCAACGTAATACATCTCGATTTTTCTTTCCTCCTGTGCCGCCTTGACCGACCCGATGTTTTTGTAGAAATTATGTTTTTGTGGTAAGTAATACCATCTTCTTCCAGCTGTAATCCTACTTAGTAGGTCACCGGTGTTTCGGTCCTTCATCTATACATGCACAGCGTGGATGCTATAAGACTGCTGGATGCCCTTCCCAACACATCTGCAACAGTCCACCCCATATCTTCCCCGCTTACCCGGGCTTGGGACTGGCATCAGTAATGCCAATTTTTGGATAATAAGCAATACGATTTCGTCAAACTGATTTCCCTTTCCCTTCATCTGCACTTTTGATTTCACGTATATTTCCAGTGTCTAGTCTTGTACCCTGCGAATCTATTTGGCGCGAGATTGTAACAAGGACATGAAGTAATCGCTGAGTAGCGAACCCCCCTGCGTTGCAATACTCATGGCCCCCAAGACCATCCAAAGCAATCGGGTCTCTTCTGCTAGCTAAGGGGGGATTTTTCTCTCTTTTCACTGTACATCAGCAATTTTGTACTACTTCGCATATTCTACTTATCATTTAAATGTTTCTCAGGTTGACTCACGGCAGTATCCAGTCACAATTCATTTCAACAGAAATACCCCAGATGATTACGTTACTGAAGCATATAAAAAGGTATTGGTATTCTGAAAAGAATAATCACGAATGAATGGAATGTTTCACTGTTCTATCATTGCTTGCAACTGTTTTTAGATGCTAAAGGAAAGTAATTTGTTCTTAGCCTTTTAACCTATGGTTACATTTAGTAAACACCATCCACTCATATTGTCTTTCATACTGTGTTATTAGAAGTCATTGTCCTCCAATTAAGTTAGCCACATCTCTGAAAAAATGGAACAAAAATAAGCAAATTTCACTACTCATTCTGCATCTTCAAAATGATCCGATATAAAATTTTCAACGTAAGGCGTTGTTTTGTTGCACATGGAATCGAAGCTTCCTTCATCACCTCAGATGATCATCATGTATTATTGTCTAAAGCTGTCATTGCATTAAGATGTGGAAGGAATTTGTTATTTTTGATATACAAGATTTAAAGCACTCATTTTTAATGTCGCTGAAATGGTTTGAAATTATTCTTGTAGCCTTTTCGACCTTCCATAATACTCTTAAGATTTTTCAAAAAATTGTATGTTTATAATTCCTTGTCAAGTTTCAATTTTTAGTAGTTTTCTTAAAAAATCCTGCTGCAGATTGGCAGCACCGATTACCTATTTAGACTTCATAAAACATTCCATCGCACATATAGTGTTTTGCTTACTAATCACTGATGACAGCCTAGTCTTCCAAATTTGTCTCTTTGTTCAGCCAGGAACTGTTTTCGTAATAAAAATTGCATTTCTATTCGTGTAATTAGTTTTCATCCGGATTAGGAGACGCTTCAACTTTTGGGCCTCAGCCGGATCCATGCCAACGATGTAACCGTTCTTTGCTTGTTTGTTTATTACAAAGGTGTGCAAGATTCATCGAACATTAAAGTCTGGCGGAATCCTTGTTTTCCTAACCGGTCAAAATGAGGTTCATTCGCTTTGTCGTAAGCTGAAGCGAACTTTTTGTTGTGCGAAAAACACCAAACCGCACCAACGGCAAAGTAGAGACAAGAAAAGCAAAGAGAAAAAGATATCAACATTTAACTTAGACAAGTGAGCAGTGTTAATTTTTGGGTATCTTTCCGTTTATTCGGATGAAAATCCCCAATCTTCTGATCGATTTGATTGGTAATTTGTTTTTTCGCTTTTCTGCATTCACTCGATTTGAAACAGGAATAGGAAGGCTCGTCGGCTAAAGCATTTGTAAAATTCGAGTTTAGCTAATGGAAGATTGTCTTTTTACCAAGTGCACCGGATGAAGTTGCATCGGAGAAAGCACTGCAGTGGTACAGAGTTCTCAAGTTAAACTGTAAATTGTGTGTCATATGTACTGATAACTGTGAACTGTGTACTGTTAACTATGCACTGTGAGCTATGTGCTGTGAAATGTGTGTCTTATACTGGAAAGCCTCGTCAATGTGGATTTCCAGTTTTGCTTTGAAATTGGTCTTTTGGCCGAGTATTGCTTGTTTCGTAGCTTTCGTTGAATCATGATTTTTGGTATCTTATGGTCTTAGGACTGTTAGACGAACGCTTTGTCGGCCTTAATCACTCTTATATCACTGCCATCGCTGGATCTGATGAGTAATTTGATCAAAGCATTGATTCAATGTCCCTGCTTGCATCCTTTCTTTTGACTAAATTCCCATCCACGTTCTATTGCAGGTATCCTGATGTTCCAACCAACGAGGACGAGAATGGCTTCGATTTCGATGGTAACGTGGATGCAGATGTGAGTATATATTTGCTTGTAGTGCTCTAGCTCGAGTCATGATATTTGAAGAAATTTAAAGTTATATTGTGACCCTTTGTCGAGTCGCTGAAAGACAGTCAGTCTGGGCCTTCATTCGTGACAGATAAAGCTCTTTCCATTTTAGCCAAAGGGTCTTTGACATAACGAGTTTTTCGGTATGTTCCCTCATTGAGAACCTTGATGGGAAGATTGTTAGAGCTCAGTCATTTAGCTTCTATGACGTTTTCTAATGCCCTTTTTCGTTTCTGCATATCGCAATTCCTTCGTCTTTAGCGTGGATTTCCATGCAACTTGTTTTTTTTCATCACATGATTCTACCTAGATGTCAAAGGTAGAAATTTTGACACTGGGCAGCTTTTTGCTTATCGAGCAGTGTCCAGATCCTTCCTCTCAATGTGACCACACCTCATGGCTCATACGCCTGGAATTACAGTGAGCTGGCCACTCTCCTCACTCTAAGTGAATGTTTAGGTGAGGTGGGACTCGAACCACTGACCATAGGATCAATGCGCAAGAATCTTACCATTGAGCCATCCTGCAACTTGTCGGTTGCGGCAAAAATTAGAAGCATGTTACTTATTTCTGTAGTCTCCTGCTGAACACTGAATGAACTGTACAGTATAATTAAGTGTTTGTTGATGGTTTTTTAGGCTGATGATGATGATGACATTGATAATGAGGACGATGGAGCTTATGACAATGCAGCTGATTCTGACATGCCGCTTCACGTGCTTCCACTTTATTCTCTTCTAGGAACTGAAAAACAAGCCAAGGTATTTTTGCAGTCTTTTCGAATCCCTAGGGTTTGTGCACGTTGTTGCAAAGGCCCCAAATAACGTACCTAGTTTTTCTGCTTCCAAAATCAGTCTTGCAGTGATGTATACATGTTGCGTACTTTTTATGTTAGTGAATTCACAAATGAATCGGTTTTGGAAATGCGTTTTGTACAAATGGGAAAAAAGAAAGCTTTTGAATTCATTGATTTCATTTCTAATACATATGATGCATATCATAATTGCTGCGACCAGAATTTTGCTTAATGTAACCAGTTACTAATTAATATGTCAAAGTTAGATAGTAACTAAATACATTTAGCAAAATTATGGAAGAGAAATATGAGGATGCTTTCTACCTAAACTGAACTGTGGAAGGATTCAGTGACAAAATGCATGCTTCATGCAAACACTTTAAGGGTTATTATTCCAGTTCCTCTGGGGCGTGTCAGGACCACCAGAAGCTCAACCCATTCACACCCCTTCCAAGTTTCACTGCCTACTTCACGAACTCTTTCTCACAAATCATCATTCATCCCAAGAACATGCAATTTATGGAACGTCTTGCCTTCTTGTTGCTTTCCTGAGTCCTACAATTTGCCATCTCTCAAATCTAAGATCAATAAACTTGATCTTATCTCTCTATCCTCTTAGCTGTTCGCTTTCTTCTTTCTTCTTTTGTTGGGGCTTTGTATAGGCCACCATGGCCTTTCCTCAACATAACCCACTAAACAAACACATAGGGCATTTTGGTGTCAAATATTTTGATTTTCCCTCCGTATGCAATGATCTTTACAAGCAGACAGCGAGGTTACCTCAGCCCAATGATTTTCATAACAATTACGGAACCCCCCCCCCCCCCCGAGACCAAGATTCCTTTGATCTGATTCGAATCTATTATTCTGCATTCCTCATTTGTATTGACATGTTCATTCCTTTTCTCCTCATTTCTGATAATTGATGTCTAGGTTTTTGAGCCATGCCCAGAAGGCAAGCGGTTATGTGTTGTCTCAACAAATGTCGCAGAAACCTCTCTGACTATCCCTGGGATCAAATATGTCGTGGACTGTGGAAAGGTAGCAATTCTATTGCAAAGATCAAAACGATAATGTTTTATTCCTGGTGTTTTTCTCTCAGACCATTGCTAGCTATCCATTTACAGTTAAGATGGCTTTGGAGTTCCCAATTCGCTTTGTAACCAGGCCCATTTCTACCTTTCTAAATTTTTATCAAATTGAAATGAAAAATGTCAGCTACCCGAAGGAAGGACCGCCAAGAAGCGTATTCCTTTTCTCTTTTCACCACGCCAGCTTCTGTTTGACGTTTTAATTTTCGAACCAGCTTGATTTGCTGAAGTTTATTTTTCCTGGATCAGGTGCAATTCAGTGATCTTGCGAGAATCAAATCTTATCTCTAATCTATCAAATCACATCTATGTACATATTTTGCCATGCCTCATCCTTCTTTTGACAATTTTTTAGCATCTATAATGTTGTTTGCATTCGCTTTCAATCACTGTATTGATGCCTGATGATTTCGCTGCAATTTTGCAGGTCAAAACGAGATGTTATGATACACTAACCGGAGTATCGTCATTCAGGTAATCTTCTGTTGCTTTCACTGTTCCTCGTGAAGCTCTACAATCAATTGCCGATCAATCTTAGAATAACTGAATCTTTCAAGTCGTGCGAAGAGCTTTGAAGTATACATTTTTATCGTGAATTTGATACAGTGTATACAGCTAATTCTAGTTGTACTTTATTCATCATTATTTGTTGTACTTTTCTTGGTATGTTTATTGTAAATGTTTAAATGATTATCGTAAGTTTATCGTTCTCCTTATTGTCATGGTTTGTAATTGACATTTTTGTCGGGCCCCTTGAGAATAAGCGTATGGTGAAGGGTAACCCTCCTTAAAAGAATTAAATATGCAAATAAAAGAATTGAAAACTAAGTAAAAGAGTTAAATACTAAAATAAAGGAATTGAAAATAAAGATAAAAGAATTAACTATGAAATATGAAAGGAATCATGCTGATAACATTATTTATTGTTGAAATTTTTGGCTTAAATTGAGATTTTTTCTCTTTACTATATGAATTCAGAATGATTTCGATTCAGTTTTTTCCTACTTTGTTTTAAAGTTCTTGACAGGAAATAGGGGAGAAGCTCTCATTCCATGAAGATTCGTCTCTTCATAGGATTCGAATTCTTCACCCTGGGATCGACGATGAAGGGCCTAAGCCTTAAAGGCGTCGCACATGAACACGAATCTATCGCTCTCCTTCATTTGTTAAGTTGCATCTGATCATGTTGTAGAATTACGTGGACATCAAAGGCATCAGCCAACCAAAGAGCTGGCCGGGCTGGTCGTTTGGAACTTGGTCATTGTTATCGGTATGTGCTCATTCACATAATCTATCTTTTTCTCCGTCTAGGCTCTTCTTTTTGAACTCAATTTGTACTGTACAAAGTGGTGTCGTGGTTTGGTGGTTAAACGTGCGGACTCATTACACAGATTTCGTGAGTTCGAATTCTACAATTGTCGCTATAAAATCGCCATTGACGAAGAAAGCAATGCGAAATCATCTCACAATATCCATTTTCCGTGGACAATCTCAAAGCCTTGTCTCCGGTTTTGCTACGCTCCAAATCGAGTACGCAACGCTGTTATTTTGCTCTTTATAGTGCCATGTTTTTTCTTTCTGTTCCAGTTATCGGACATCTTATTTTGGACAGCCTTTATTTATTCTTTTTTTTTATATATGATGAATTAATGTGTGTTGCATTGTAAGCACCATTTACAATTGGGACCAGTTGACGTTGTCTTTTCCCATGTAATTGGTGCAAATAAAGTATTTTATTTGTTAGTTCTTTATTTTCACGAGTTATAAAAAGTATTGAGCAACAACAGGATGGTTAATGAGAGTATTGTCAAGAGTAGCCGCCATGTTGATTCGAAAACCGCCATGTTGATTCGAAAACCGTCATGTTAGTTCGAATACCTCGAGGAAAGCATCGGGTTTAATTTGCCATGCAAAGTCCCCATGAATTTAAATCGAATCGCAGGATTTAAGAGTTTCTTTATTTTCTACTTGCGATGTTTTCTTCGTAAAATTTTCCACTTTCATTCGGTTAGTAGTTACCATGTCTGTAGTAAAGTAAACGCATCAGAGATTTTCCTCACTCAGACAGACGTAGTCATTCTCATATTGCACTGAATAAAATTTGTTATTTTTCAGCCTCTATTCGTCGGCAGTCTTTCAGCACGAGTTCCATGAGTATTCGCCTCCAGAAATTCTGCGTCGACCTGCTGATGAGCTTCTATTACTAATGAAGGTACGCCTTTGATGATAAGCTCAAACAGCAACTGCAGAAATCTATCTAATGAAGCAAATACTATTTGGTCGCTGTAATGACTCCTCGCTGGGGTTTTCTTCGGAGGTGGTGCCGTGCTGTAGTGGTTAAGCGTGCGGACTCATAACATATTTGTCAGTTTGATTCCTCAAAGTGTCACAGAAAAAACGCCATTGGTGAGGAAAGTAACGGGAAACCACCTCATAAAATCCACTTCCTTAAAAAAACTCAGAGCCCTGTCTCTGGTTACTGCAACGCTCAAAATTGACTATGCAACACCGTTTAATTAAAATGGCACCTCTCAAATTTTCTTGCATTCCTCTAGATTGAAATATTTTTTGTAAGGATGATTGAATTTAAATAGCTTGATGCATTTTTACTGGAACCATCTGCCAGCTACTTCCTCATCGAATCTTCATCGAGTCTTTCCTTCAAATGTGCTTTGAGGGGAAGTGGTTGCAGAATCGGTTACAAGCCGACGAAAAATGAGTTGAGATCACTTTCGGCGGTCGATATCCAGGGACACCAACGTGGAGTTTTCTGCATTGCCAGCTACTAAGAAGGAACTATTCGACCCAAATTACTTCTGAATGTCGATCACGTAGGCCATTCGGTTCCTTTCTAAGTTCATAGGATAACAGCATATTTAGACATTATTGAGTTTATTTCTGAAAATGATACCAGTACCATGAGCAGAAGAGCGACGGCGACGGAGAAGATTATGGACAGAGGAAGCAGATCTTACGAAAGTTTACGAACGCTGAGAAGATTCGCATACATACAATTTCCCACCGGCTTCAAAGCGGACGCGATTGTGTACTTGGTATACAGGCGAATGCTTTTTTCTTGTCGGTGACATTGATTCTGCAGTAGAAAGTTAAAATTACCTCAAGCAGCAGTCCTGCCCAATGCAAGAAGTATTTTTATGTTAAGCTCTCTTCATCAAAGGTTTATTGCTTCCAGTTCCCCTGATACTTAGATGACCATTCATGTGCCTTTTTCTATCAAGTGATTCATTCATAATCCATTCTATCCATAGAGCATGGGTATCGACAAAGTGAATAATTTTCCCTTTCCAACTTCCCCGAATGCCGATTCATTGAAGGTATTGCTCTTTCAGTATACTTATGGTATCACTTTCCAATTTTATCGTCCAGTGTTCGTAGATTAGATACTTGGATTATTTTGAATTTGAAAATGAGCACTCAACTGCTTTTGCTGTCAATCCCTCATCTTTGTTGATTCCCCTAAAAAACCAGTCGACTCTGATTGATCCGTTTTGAAATGGCTTTGCTACAGATTTCCGAAAACCATTTACTCGACCTCGGGGCATTGGAGAGCAAGAGAGCAAAAAAAGGTATCAACACGGCGTTTTAGAGAGCTATTTTTTTATAATTAATTCGCTTTGATTGTTTTCATCTCATATATATAACTGGCATACTCCATTTCATTCCGTGTTGCGAAGTCGACTCCTTCATTGGTTTCTAACCATAGTGAGCCTTTCCTTGTATCATATTCTGCGTTCATTCGTTCACGCACGTATATCAGAGCCTATTGAGTAGTTCTTAGGGACGCATTGTCCATGGCAAAGCCACTTGGGCCCATTTAGAAAGCTGAAGCCTTATTTAGATACTGATTCCGCAACATTGTAAAATTCCTTGCATTACTCTACCTGCGACATGGAGAGAAGTATAAATGTCTTCACGAACTTCCACGTGTCTGCTTTTTCCTCGTTGTGAATATAATCTAACTTTGCCATACAGATGGAGTCAATACAGTGGTTACGATGCTGGGTAAAACAATGGTAAAGCTTCCTGTCGCTCCAAGATATGCAAAAATGATCTTGTTGGCTCATAAAGAGGACTGCATACAGTACATGATTGCTGTGGTGTCTGCATTAACTGTCAAGGTTGGCAAAATTGTTTCCATTAAGGCTACATGTCACATTCTTTATGTATATGAATACATTATGATACATTTTTGCGTACATACAGTTAATTCTATTTTTTATGGTTCGTTGTAGGAAATTTTTACCGACGATGTGAAAATTGAAGATGACTCCGTAAAAATTGGCGTACGTTTATGATGCAATTATATGTTTTCTTCCTCTCTCAACCCAAAGCCCTATGCTGGACAGTCCTGATTAGATGGTCGAATTGATCGGATAAGGAACAGCGACTGAAACGGAAGACAATACTATAGTAAGAATGTATATTAGTGACTGCCAAACGAATCGGAATTCTTCCGGTTGACTTTCGGGCTGGTTAATCATCCACATTGACGGGGTGTGTCCAAAATTAATATTGTCTCCTCGCCAGAGTTTGTCATTCAACATTTTTGTATCCTTGATTCCTTTTTCGTGGAGTTGGCAGTGATCTAGCATTAGTCTGACTCTTTCCACTGCAAGCTCTTGGATCGATAGCTTTGTGTATGCAAAGGTCAAGCTTTGTTGATGACTTTTTGTGGCTCTTCTGTTTGCTACCCAAACGTCAGTTATATTGCCTAAGTTTTGCATGTGCTCAAAGAAATGTTATGAAGCTTGATATATTTTTAGTGGAAAGATGTTTGAGAGGTTTTCCCTGTTCGCCTTTGAATATACCCATCACTTTAAACTGCACACGACGTCAAACTGTTACTGTTACTGTTATCCAGCATTTTCCTCCCACTGCAGGGAATATGCCTCAGCATTTCTTGACCATCAAACTCTATCTTGTGCCTTCTGGTACCAATTTGGTGTTCTTACAGATCTTGTGATGTCATCAATCTGTCTCACTTATTGTCAGTCTTCGTTTCTTTTTCCTAACCAGGGTCTCCATGCTGTTAGTCTTAACGTCCATCTGTTGTCATTTCTTCCCGTCAAGTGTCCTGCCCACGTCCATTTTCTCAGTTTTATTGATTTAATGATATCATATACTTTGGTTTGATCTCCGCACAAAGTCAAATACGGATGATTCTAGATGCAATTTTTTGCGTTTTGATGTTCCTTTTAACCGAGGCAGTAAATGCCGTTGTGAACCATGTTTAGGAGAGAAATCTGTGCAATCCAGAATGATATGTGAACATGGTCAGAGCAACTGTAGTGAATACTGTAATTCTTTCTATAGTCATGGAACGTCTTGCCTTCTTCTTGCTTTCCTGAGTCCTACAACTTGCCATCGTTCAAATCTGAGATAGATAAACTCGATCTTATCTCTCTATCCTCTTAGCTGCTCGCTTTCGTCTTTCTTCCTTTGTTGGGGCTTTGTATAGGTCACCATGGCCTTTCCTCAACATAACCCACTAAAAGAAAAAAGAAAAAAAAGTCAAATATTCTTAGCCAGTACGAAAGTTGACTGTGACTTTTGTAGACTAAGACCTGGTTTCCTAGCTTGGTGTATTATTTTTTAGGAATTAGATTTGGCAAGAAAAAGGTCATTGATCACACAAGCAAGACGAAAATGGGCGGGAGCGGTTCGTATTTTCAAAAATATCATTCATACGCATTACTAAATTATGCTCAGTTGTTTTTAAAGTTAAATATCTGTTTCGAAATTCTTTCTCTTTTTTCATAATTCTTCTCTTCTGAGATCTGTTTCGTTCGATTCTCTAATGAAATCGAAGTATGTTTTCCAGTGAATAGGGGAGGGTGTTAGACAGGACTGTGTTATTTTAAGTGACAGTAAGACTTATTGAATATCTATATGTCATTTTGTCATTTTCAATATTATAGAAGCCATTGCCTTTTAATATTTTCAAATGGCAATAGCTTTTGCATCGCAGCCTTTTTAGAACGTTTTCTAGCATTACAAATGTCCTGATGCAATAAACTTGCTGTGAGATGGTCCTCATTTACTTAACTGTGTCATCTTAGTGTGCCCCTGTGATGACCGAGTAATCTGAAATATTACGTATTGTAGGGTGAAAGCTCGTTGCTAGGTGATGTTATGGTCATTCTTCGTGCAGTTGGAGCTTGCGAGTTTGCAGGCTGCACAGAAAAGTTTTGTAGAGAGAATGGATTAAGATATAAAGCAATGGTTGAGATTAGAAAGCTGAGGGCGCAATTATCCAAAGCAGGTTTCAAATTTTCCTTTTTCCTCTGCTTCGATGTCCTGTACATCTTTAATGATACATCGACACATTAATGAGAATTTGCGAGAATCGAGCATACTTGTACTTGTAACAGTTATTCGGCCATTTTATACCAGAGCTCATTTTATACCATAGCTCATTTTATACCATAGCTCATTTTATACCATAGCTCATTTTATACCATAGCTCATTTTATACCAGAGAGATTTATACCTTTACGTTCTTTCATAGTATAATTGTTGCCGTTTTATAATATTTGCCGTTTTTTTATAATGTCAATTTTGCCAATTTTTTCATTTATTGCGGACTTTGATTTGGGGTTTTTTTAGAATGGAGGGTTTGGGAGGTTTGGGAAGTTTGGGAGAGTTGGGAGATTTGAGAGATTTGGGCCGATGTTAGCAAATTGGCAGTTAGAAATTTTGAAAATAATTTCCGCTGATGGAAAACGTCACCTTAACTTAAGCGACTTTCTATGTGCAATTATGTTTTCTAATGAATGAAAACCTGGGTTTTGCCTAAAGAGGTCTTTAGCAAGACAGACAGCCGCGTTAAAGCACCAAATCGAGCATGCTTTTTCTCATTTCAGCTAACCAACTCAATCAAAACATTGACGTATTTGTCAATTTGAAATTAACGCCTCCATCTGATGCACAGGTATTTTGCTTGCAATATTTTTAATGTCTATCAATAATTTGAACACTGATGTTACAGATGCGCCGAGAGAAGCGCGGCCAACAACAGTCTCGTTTTATATTTCTGATTATTTATGTTTATCGACGGCAACTGTGTAATCGAGTTAAAAAAATTAACAAGTTATAAGCAATATAGAGAAATTGAGCAAAAAGCACTGTTATTGCCTCACAAGCCTTCTGACTTGTTTTTTATCCAGGTTTCTCGTGTACATTGGCACGTCAACTTCAGTTCTTCTTTCCTCCATTTTTTCCATTTACTCTCTTTCATTTAAACGTTTTTGGATGTGTTTTCATGAAAAAGAGTTTAATTACGATTAAATGGAACACGACTTGCCACGAAAGGCCACGGGAAGCCAAATAAAATCGAAGCGACATCATCTTGCCTTAAAGTGCATAATTTCTGCGAACTACATCATTTCACTCTTGCTCAGGTATTGCCGATGTCATTTTGATTAGGTGATGACATGAAATTATCACGTGACACTAAATGCTTTCTGTTTCGTTATATTACGCATTTGTTTCGGCATGAAATGCATAAATGTGATGCTTCCATGTGAAAAAGTGATTGCTCTGATCTGAACGATTCGAAACTGAAATTGGGAATCAATCGAAATCGTAATGACTTTTTTATTTATTCATTCATTTTAGGCTAAAGCTATCCGCCAGATATTGTTGTCATGTTTGGGCGATAGAGTTGCAAGGTTAGTGTTTAAGAACTGTGTATAAGTATACATATATATTCATGATTATTAGCTACAAGTGTGCGGTCTCGACTCTCATGGACTAATCGCTAATCGATAGTATTATCCAACATGCTCAGAGCACGAAGCAAGGGGGATCGCCCCCGATAGTATTATCCAACATGCTCAGAACACGAAGCAAGGGGGATCGCCCCCGATAGTATTATCCAACATGCTCAGAGCACGAAGCAAGGGGGGGACGACATGTTTGGCTCTGGTCTGACTGATTCATCATTAGTGAGCAGATTTTCAGAGTGAAGCCATTTCAACGAGGTGCTCCCAGCGCTGTCTATCTAGCACTGCTTATCATGGTAGAAACCGGAGTTTTGAGGTCTTAGGCCCTTCCCTATTGTGCAGGCTATCTTTCACGCAACCTGACCAACACCTCCAATGCCTGGGTGGTGTGCGCATGCTGGCATGAAGGGCCCTCTTGCGAACTCTGCGGTGCTTGATCTTAACAAATGTGACCGAAACAAAAAAATCTGTCGATTTTAATAATGTTCGTATTAGGATTCTGGTTTGGAACTCTGTGAACTATTATTTCACTGGGCACGCCGTGTAGATGAGGGATGGAGATCTTCCAGTTGAAGTCGCCCTTGGCAATATGATTTTACTAGTTCATTCCGTCTAATGTCACAAAAATCCATCTTCTTATCATTCTATGCTCCTTTAGGAAAATCCCTCAATCTGATATCAAAGATGTTTCGTTGAAGAATGCTTATCAAGTTGGTATCAAAATCTCTTTAAAGAAATCATCTCTTACAGAATCGTAGTTGCCATGTTTCATCCATACGAGCTTCAAAGTCATTGATTCTTTTTGCATTTTTTCCTCTTCAGTTATTTTTTATTACGTTTTTTTATCGATGTGACCTTTGAATATTTTCGTCTTATAGCTTTTAGGCGTAGTAGTTAAGCATGCGGACTCACAACACAGGGGTGTCAGTTCGATTCCTCCATGCGTCACTTTTTAAAACGCCATTGACGGGAAACCACTTCATGAATTCCACTTCCCTAGAAAAACTCAGAGCCTATCTCTGGTTTCTGCTACGCTCGAAGTCGAGTATGCAACACAGCAGTCATGTAGGAGTCGCAAGCTTTTCAAATATGTATCTATCTTAATTGTTGAGCACACTCTGGCAGATACGTAAGCCAGCTTTTTGTATCTCAAGAGAGTGACGTGTCGTGGTAAACCTTTTCTAGAGCTGTTCTGCTGATGATCCGGTATTCATTCACCCAACGTCGTCTCTATTCGGCAAACTCCCGGAGTACGTTGTGTATCAAGAGATCGTAGAGACTTCGAAAATGTACATGAAAGGCATCACTGCAGTCGAGGAGGAATGGTTACCCATGTTCGCATCCTACAAGTGCTCATTCTCGAAACCATTGGCAACGCAAGAGCCATTTTATGACGTAGAAACTGGCAAGGTGAAGTGCTATATGGAGAGCAGATATGGTGAGTTGTGTTTTGCAGTTTATCGATCCCTTTCTGCATCTATGCTTCAAGGAAATAGTAATCTCATTCCATTTTCCCACCTCATTTTTCATAGAAGAGAACCCTTCAGCAGCCTCTGATCTATAAGGGGCCCTCCGCCAATTATTTCCGCTGTCAGGCATTTCTTATCAAGATGATAATCCGCTGTAAAGCTTTGGCTAAGAAGACCTAGTTTTATCTTATAAGTTTAAGCATTATAAATAGGGCCTTATTTTGTCATTTCTAAAACATTTCTGAATGAAAAAGATGTTTATTGCAAATTTAGATTGGTCACACCTTTTGAGACGGGTTCATCACCGACTCAACACAGCGTCTCCTGCTGTGACTGGCTGACGACGAATGCATTTGTACTTTGTAATGGCAACTGGGAATTAGAGTTTGCTACCTTTCTAGCGCACCCCCTGGTTGTTTATGCATGAAAAGGGATAAACACAGCAAGTAACGTATCGTAAATAGAGTATTATGAATAACGGCCTTTATCTACTCGACGCTGCGCACGGCTACGTTTGGACGTGCGATTTCTGTCGTCTTTCCCTCATAGAGAAGATTCTTGCAGGTTGTTGTCCATCCCTTGGTGAAACCTGTGGCTTTGCTGCTCACTCAGATACATGTCTTCGGACAACTCTTAAGCTCTGGATGGTTTCCAAAAATAGATCCCCTACTGGTCGTTTCCAAGGGTAACTGTCATTGATATTGATTCGAGGCTCTTAATAGCTCCATCTGGTCTAAATGTGAATACCCGTAATCGAGATGGAAAAGGATATTCACTTCCCCACATGTTTGTAAAATGAGTTGACCAATCGTTTCAACACGGATTGTTGCTAAACCCTAAAGAATTGCACCTCGAAATTCCTCTTTGTGTGTGTTTTTCATCAGCCATATGGTGACAACGGTACGGCCACCCTATATGAGGTTGTACGTTGAAGCTGGATGGAAGAATAGCTTTTCATCGCGTGAATGAAAATCTAAATTGACCAACGACTGAGAATCATAAGAAATGATTTGATGTCAGATCTTGTTTCGCAATTTCGTTACGCGCAGGTGTGCTGCTTCTACAACAGCATGTACTCATTTCGTCTCCTTTCATCGCAGCAATTGAATCCAAAATAGATACATCTGCAAATCATTTCCAATTTTTTTTGTCCGATATTTCCCTTAAAATTAGGCCTCTCTCAAACATTCATGATATGTTCAATGACACCTTATCTCGCTTTTTATTTATATTATATCGTATTATGCCAATCTGATTCATTATTTGCATGTCAGACGGACATCGTGACTATTTTCATTTGCTTTAGGCCCACACTCTTGGCATTTGCCGGCACAGCAACTCGACTTCCCCAATTGCATCGACAAATTCAAATGGTTCGCCACAGCGTTCTTGGATGGCAAGGTAGCTGCTTTTGTAAAAATCTATTAGCCTGTTTGCACGTCAAGCTACTTTGAAATAAAACACATGATCTGTATCGCTTGACATGAAACGAGATTTTTCTCTAAGAAGCGAACATGTCAGAAAATTGAAGGCTTTTTGCAACACCTATTAGCATGCGAACAATCGGCAATCACGATTCCATTTCTTCGTTCTTTTCCATGTGATTTTACCTTCAAGTGCGGTCTCACACGATATCTGTTTTCCGTAATTAATGCTGCCTCTTCAGAATTTTGTAGGAATGAAAAGGTTGTTTTCTTTCATTGCTTTATAGTATAGAAACCAGGAAGAGAGCGCCATTCCTACCTCCTTGCTCTCCCTTTCTCTTCCCTTCGTTCCTTTTCGTTTCCCCATAACTCAATTTAAGAATCATATAACTAGGTATGTCATAATGTTGCCACACTGTTAACTACGTAACTGATTTTTACATCGTAAAATAATTTTGATAATCTTAAATTGGATTTTTGTTTTTGTTTTTAAGAGTTGAAGATCCACACCCGCACTCAACATGCTCGTTATACCACATCATCATCATCATAATTATTTGTATACCACATGAATAAAGCAAATTGATATCAGCTGCTAAATCGCTCTGAACAATTTTGAAATGCAAATTTTTTGCCAGGAAATCTCAGCCTTCTGCCTATCAACGTCAAACATTTAATAATATTTCCAAAGGTATTCAAAGATTTGCAAGCATATGTTCCACATTTGTTGATGCCAGCGACGGTAATGACAAAGACCTGGGCAAAGTTCGTAACTACTTTTTCATAATGCACGTTTTTTTTTTGTGTTTTTCTCCTGCACACGATGTAAATGATTGAACTAACTTTCTACAGAGCATTTCTTCTTTCGTGCGATCCACTTCAAGGTAAAACACCTGCAGACGTAACTAACAAAAACTGCGTTGCATACTTGATTTCGAGCGTAGCAGAAACCAGAGACAGGGCTCTGAGTTTTTTCTAGGGAAGTGGAATTCGTGAGGTGGTTTCCCTTTGCCTTCCTCACCAATGACGTTTTAAAAGTGACACATGGAAGAATCGAACTGACAACCCCTGTGTTGCGAGTCCGCATGCTTAACCACTACGCAACGTTAGCACATCTTAACCACTAAGATGAACGATTTAATTATGGCCACGTTTAAGAAACTTTCCTCAAACGCGCTAAAGTTTAAGAAATTATATGCAAAAGAAAACGAGACTTTGATTTCGCCGGTCGACACAAGACGCTGGAAGTTAGATTAGACGAAGTTAGATTTTACCGAATTCTGTAATGGTTCTTCCTTTCAGACTTAAGAGCCGTACAGAAATCCTTTTGAAAGAGCTCACGAGTGAAAATGTGTCGAGCAAAGCTGATCTTATTCGAGCATACGACCGACAACGTCAATGTAAGTCGTTAAGAAAATTCAAATGAAATTCGAATGCATTGTTCAACGAGCCAGCTGCTCATTTCTTCAATCTGCAGTCTTGCAATGGGGAATTCTCATTTTCGTTGCAACCCTCAACTGATGATTGGCTTCCAAAAACGTTTGCAAGCTAATTGCTTCTTGCCATCGCACCATATTCTTGTGCCACCCTTTGAGCATATAAATCACCTGTTGGGAGAGGGTAAAATTTGCAGCAACTGGAAATTAATTTAAATAACTTGGAAAGAAATTATTGTCGTTGGGGTGCGGGAGTTCAGGGGGTGCGGGGGTGGGGTGTAGGGAGTGCTTAGATCCCTCGACAAAGAACGAAAAGTAAGATCCATTGATGATGGGTAATTTTGGCACTGTTTACTATTTTCTATTTTGATACCCGACTATTCGTTGCATGTACCAATTTCTTTGGACTTTTTTCTCAAGTTGGTTAATGTGAGTAGTGTGGTATTTACTTCTTGCTGACGAGAAAGCCTCTCTTTGTAAAAGATTTGCAGCTATTCATATCTGACTAGTACCTAAAGATTTGCATCTTGATAATGACTATGATGATAATTATACGTGATGGACTCATCTTGGCACAGTAGCAAGAACTTTACAGCTTTATAGGCAAAGAAAAAATAATGATAATAATAGTAATGGATATTAACAGATGATTGTAAGTTGCATGACCTAGGTATTTGCATCATTCAGTTTCTGGCCGAATGGTTAAGGCGCAGTGTTTCGAATCTTGTGAGGTCTACTCGCGTGGGTTCGAATCCCCGTCATCGGAACCACTAACCAATAGCCAACAGTCAACTCAGCTGTTCATCCTTCTGAGGTCGATAAATGAGTACTCAGAAGTAACTCTGAGGACGAACACTGGACACACATTGATAACAGCTATCTTAAGTTGAAGTGTTTCATCCAGTATAAAGATTCGTCGAAGCAACTCGGAGGGCACAAGCACTGGACACACATTGATAACAGCTAATCTTAAGTTGAGGTGTTTAATCCGGTATAAAGATTTGTCTTTATTTCTATTTTTTATTTATGCGATTAGTTGACGGCCCGCTTGATTAAGCCAAGATTAAACTTTCAGCATTCCGTTGGACAGAATGCTGCATTGATTTTGATTTCGCCCTAATTTACATAAATGAGACGAGATCCAAACTCAGTAAATGCATTGCAAGTATTTATTGAATCGTATTTGTGGTTGCATCTTTTTTATTTTTTTCTTTACTTCATCCCCAGTTTTGCTAAAAGCATATCTGCAATGGATGCCCGAAAGTCTTCATGAGGAAGTCAGGAAAAAATGGCCACCATCCAAGTAACACTTCTTCAAGCAGTGTTTTCACCTGTTGGAATCAAATTAAGTACCACTGCCTGAGAATTGTACTGGAATAAAAATAGCGCTATATTTGTATCATAATAAATTGCAAATGCAGTATTTCTTGTCGCATCTTTTTCAGATAATTATTTTGCTTTCTTTCTTTGCGTACTGGCTATTGATAAACATGACAACATCACGATAGAGATCTTTCCGTCAGATGCTCGTCAGGAAATGAACAAAGAGGGATCGGCGATGATTGGCCCAAACAGGTAACCAATCAGCTACAACAATCGGTCATTTCCACGCCTTTCGATCCTTATCTGCGTCCTTAAAGACTTCGTGGTCTTTTTTCGACCATTGGTTGGCCTCGTATAGCATAAGAAACTCATCGTTGTCATCTTCACCACCGTTGTGCATCAAAACTACCATTTCGTCCTCCATGTTTACGAAAATCAAATATGGCGCCTACTCTGAGTCCTCTTCAACATTCCTAATCAAAACTTCACTCAAGCAGGATGGCTCGGCTCTGCTAGTACCCAGGTCTCCGTGAGTCGTCTTCGCTCAGCCCGTCGTGAATCGTAAACTCTCTATGACCTGTCGTTTTGCATCTGTCGTTCGTTTCTTGAGGTAAAGTCGTGTTACGTGCAGGATAGCTCAGTGGCAAGATTCTTGCGCATTGATCCTATGGTCAGTGGATCGAGTCCCACCATAGCTTAACGTTCACTTAGAGTGAGGAGAGTCGCCAGCTCTCTGTAATTCCAGGAGTAGGAATCACGAGGTGTGGTCATATCGAGAGGAAGGACCTGGGCACTGCTCGATAAGCAAAGAAAAAAAATAGCTTCTCATTGTCCAAATTTATACCTTTGACATCTTGGTAGAATCATGTGCATAAAAAAAAGTCGTGTTTCATTCTCTAGACGAACGCTTGGGAGCATCTTGTTAGCAAGGTACCACCATCCTGAGCCACGGCACCGTGATGTAGGCTGGCCAGTTCCTTCCTCGTCGCGCTTAGCTCTGTGCTAGGTACCCATTTATCACCGGATGGGTTGAGAGACGGCGAAGGGAAACTGTACAATTGTCTCTAAGCCTTTTTCTTGTGTGAGAACTGATGGAATTGCCTCACTTGGGATATTAAGAAAGCCTCTATGTGAATCTGGTATAAAATCATTCCGTTTTCAGGTGTTCACACTGAAACGTTTCGTACCATTTCATTTTGAAACGTTTTCACAATCGTTTTGGTTTTATACCAGATACGATACCGTTTCAGTGTGAACGGACGACCAAAACGATATCATTTCGTACCGTTTTCATTTCATACCGGCATAGTGTGAACGGGGCCTAAGCACCTTCCTCACAGTACACGTTTACTCGATCCACTATGTCAATAGAGAGTCAATTAATTCTCTTTGATATGAAGAAGCCGACGTATACTATTTTCAAGCATTAACCTCTGTTTGAAATAGGAACAGATAATGAAAGCGGTTCTCAAAACTGCAGCTGTCAAAGCGGATGCTGAATGTCGGTATTAAACATCCCGTTCATGGAGATCTTTTCATGAACCATTCTATCATAAATACTAAAAGAATGAATACTTTTGAACTAAATTGTTCCTATTTTCAAACCTTTTGCGAGGTGCTCTTTGGATCAAAGGCAAAGCGCAGGTTATTTCTAGACTGTCGAGTGAGGCAAACAACTCCATCGTTGGCCAAGTTGAGTTTAATGGATGTAAACACTGTCTTCCGACCTACCAGGAAATGAATGTTTCTTTACCACTTTTTCCAACTTCCTCTCTTCATATCCATTTAACAGGATCAAATTATGATTCATTTCCTGGTTGATCAGACAGCCATTCTGCCAGGAGAAAAAGTGGATTCAATTCTAGGTGTCTTCCAATCAAAATTATGCCGTACAAATTTTCATTTTTTAAATATTTTATTGGCTATACTCAAGGATGCGTCAATTTCCAAAGATCTCTCTCAATTATAAGGGACTTAGCCTGTAAGCTAAAATTTTAACTATCGATTTTGAATTGATGGAAGATTGATTTTCATTCGTCGCGCCACAGCTTCGCCGCCTCGAGACTGTGGATTTGGCGCGCTTTTTTCTTTTCTCCAATTTTGGCAGATTTGACGAGCGTCTCACTTCCGACCAAAATGAAGCATTCTGATTGGACGAGCACAAGTTCTGCCTTCAAGGTCCTATTCTGATTGGCTGTTGAAACAATAGCTCCTTCAACTCTTGGTTTACTTTCCACACAATAAACTTCACATCAAAACATTCGAATTTGAAAGCTGCCAGAGTTTCAAGAATCAGTCTGCCTTCCCATTACAAGAAAGGTCTGGGATTCAACATTATCAAGGAAGCGTAGGATACTAGCGAGTATTCGAAATGGTGAAGACGTTTCGTGCTTATCTACCAGCCAATTCGTACAGAAAATATAGCTGTGTTCACTGTCGTGCACATTTGGCTAGCCATGACGACCTCATCTCAAAGGTTCGTAGCAGTCTTCTTGCTCGAAAATTATCAGTTCAGAATAACTGTTCCTATTTCAGCACAAATTGACACGAATTCTCTCTTTATAGTCTTTTCAGGGTAGCCAAGGAAGAGCATACCTTTTCAATTCAGTGTAAGTTACCCTTCACTACTGTTTTGTTGTTTTCATTTTTCTTGCTAGGCCTATGCCAGCTTCTCGTTTGTTTACATTTTCATCTTTCAAAAATTTCTACCTTCCTTGCCCAGCAATGATGCTACAAGAATATAACTTATGTTTTCAATGCTAAAAAATTCAGAACCGCCATTGCTATCTGTATGCTACTTTGAAATTTCACATTATTGAACGTTAAGCGTGCCAAACGCAAGTCCTGTTATGTTGTCGAAAAGAAGGAAAAAGGATTCATGTCGCATTTCAGAGTGAACATTGCTTGCGGTCCGGCTGAGGATAGAGTTTTGTTGACTGGACTACATGCAGTCGCTGATATATACTGTAAAAGCTGTAAGACAACGCTAGGATGGAAATACGTAAGTCTCTTTCACACTGGGAAAACCTTTATACATGAATTTATGTAACCATTAGACTGCCAATGATTTGCATTAACCATTATAACTGGAACCAAATTCTCAGTAGAGAAATGACTTATTAGTTTTTTACAACGAGAACAGCTCATGTTGCTCCCACGAGTCCTCCGTATTATCTTCATCTACCTGTCCATTACCTGCCAATGTTTCGTCTTTCAATCATGGAAGCGTGCACGGTCATTTTGGCTCGCGATCAACTTAATCCTTTCACCAACTCACTCTCGTAAGATAAGAATTTGCTGTTTTGAAACCAATTGGCATCACCAAGTGGCAAATTTGAAGTAATCGCATCAGTTGTGGTTTTAAAGCTCTGTTTTTATCATCTGCTCTAAGCTTTGAGGAAAAAGTTATCTGGCTTGTGCCTTTTATCATTAAATCAAAAAAGCTGGAATAATCGATTAATTTTTGACAGGAGCATGCGTTTGAATCAAGCCAAAAGTACAAAGAGGGCAAATTCATTATTGAGTTGGCTCACATGATAAAGGAAAATGGTTGGGAGTAGAGTTGTCCGTTCACGGTACTAGATTTGGTTGTGTTCTGTTTAAGTTTTTAACAAGTCAGCCAGCACAAGGATGACTCATGAAAGCATGGCAGGAAATGCTTTTATTTGGATAAATCAACTTTCCTCTGATTTTTGGAAGGTTGTTGATTCATTAATCTGTTCTTCCCTTAATTATATTGATAAAATTGATTGAAAGTGTTTGGAAGATATGCACCCATTTAAGTTGGTCTAACAGGAAGGCCGATTCTATGCCTGGGGGTTAATTGCCTGTAAGAAGTGGATTGAAAGTGATGTTTCTTTAACAATTTACCTTCAAATCAAAAGCTGCTCTTATCGGTTGGCACTTTGCCTGCAGTTTTGCCCCAGGCTTGTTCTTCTGTTGTTCAAAACCCTGACTTTGTCTAGATTTATGGGTGCATATCATGTGATGTGGTATCATTGCTAAGTAATGAGAATTCAAACAGGTTACATGCAGAGACAGATGTCTTCTTGCACACTCAAAAAGCTGACATTTTAAAATTTTCTTTGTGAAAATCCCAAAGAACTGCTTTTTTTCTGTAAATAATTGATAATGCATTGCAACCAATAGGGCTTTAGTCTCATGACAACTTACAAAAGCTCATTCTGTCAGCTTATTGTTATATTAATTCATTCTATCATATTTTGTACCTCATTTTGTTATGCTTTTGAGATGAAAAAGGATTAAAACTCCTTGAACTAAAAGTTGCCGTCTGTCTCAAAACCAGAAGTTGTAAACTAGATGTATAAATTGTGTAAATAGCGTTAAAAGCTCACATCATATTTTATCTCTTGATGTTTTAAGTTATTGAGTTTCTGTTTCTTCATTTGTTGCAATTTGTATTTAAAGAAATTTCAGCATCTTTTGGATGGCTTACATGTTATCTAATTACTTCCACTTATCCCTTGAAGAATTTCTCAATCACCAATGTCACCAATTGCATCTGTTTAAAATTAGTGAACAAATCATTTTGGCATTTTATCTCCATTATTAGTTTGGCATATTGATTGCTGTATTGTATGATATTCTCCCAGTGATACTGCATTGTCATCTGGTTTTCTCAGCAACCAGTAAATTTCATAATTTTTCTGCTAATACAAAGGCAGAAATTGAGTTTGTATCCTACCCAAAAACATCGATTTTTAACTGAAGATGGTTCAGACGACCTGTCTGATCACTGCGATCTTCCTCAGTTTTGGCCTGAGTTGTGCTGGCTCACATACTCGGCATTTCAAAACTTTGGCACCAAAAATGATATGGACTCACTGTATCAAATTTGAACATCAATGTTCTGTTTTTATTTGTTCAATGCAAGATCATATGTCTCGTCTTTGATGTGTTACCCTTGTAAATCCAATCTCAGTTCTGACCCATTATGAGTCATTTCGTGAGGATGCCACCAAAATATATGCATTGCAGAACAATGAGATGTAGCTCTCTCATGTTAATATTTTTGACCATTATTCTAATTTATGTGTAAATAGAACATACTAGAGAATTTGCTGTTTTTTGTAAATATGGGGTTGTTGTTGATGTCTCTTCTGTTAATATTTGCATCTGTAGTTATCCAAGAGTTTTACTAGAGCTTTTTGGTGATTTCATTTTTGTCTTCTCTTCTATCAATATGTAACAAGTGCTGTTCCTCCTATAGGTGCCATATCCCTTCAGGACGTCAGCGATCATGGTTCCCCACAACTTTCTGTCTTTTTTTGCCTTTAGAAGGTCTTGCTTTTTCATTTTGCCTGCCCTTCCTGGTATTCCTTCAGCCATACATTTGCTCAGGTTCTCCTAGCTAATTGTATTTAGTGCCTGACTGAAGATCCGCATCAAAAAATCCTCAAGGAACTCAAATTTGGTTGAGTCAAAAAAGGTCACAGGGAGGAGGAGGATATATATTTGTTTGGTGTAGTGGTTCTAGCACGTCTTCCCTGCAGACAGTCAGGTTCTGAGCACCCTTGCATTTTTCTCTTTGCCACACATCTTTTCAACCCGTTGCCCTATATTTCTTCACCAAGTAGTAAATTGACACCTGGCATAAAGCTAGTGAAAGTTGGCAAGGAACTGCACTCTGTACCCCAATTCCGTAGCTCAGGGTGATACTTCTCTAACAAGGCAGTCGCCAACACTCAGTTTGAGTGTGGTATTTACAAGACCTGATCTTCTCTAGTGAATTATGCTGAGGAAAGGCCATGGTGCCCCATACAAAGCCCATTAAAAGAAGAAAGCAAAAGGCTAAGAGGATAAGAGAGATCAGATCATGTTTGTTGATCCTTCATTTGAAAGATGGCAAGTTGTAGAATTCAGGGAAGGAAGAAGAAGGCAAGGCGTTCCATAAATTGCATGTTCTTGGTATGAATGGTGATTCATTGACGACACAATATTCATCTGCATTGCAGTTTTCCTCTCTAGAAGTTCATGTCACTAATGAAGTCTGAATCATATCAAATGAATGAATGAATGCCATAGTGCATATTCTGAGCCTGCTTCAGATTCAAAACATTTCTCAGCCGAGTAACTGAAATCCAGCAGCCAAATTAATGCACTGAATTGGCAACCTTGCCAGTTTAATTGCTCCTCTCCAAAGCCTGATTGTGAACGGGTGTTTGGGGCAGCAATGATGTACTAAAAAAGAAATATCAGAGATCAGTATTTGCGCATTGGAAGTCACTGAAGTCTTCATACTATTGGCAAATACAGATTGATGCACTTTGAAATATATTTGATACTTGCCTTCAAGTAGTACAAGGGAGCTAATGATTAAGATGCCAATATTAAAAGACAAATTACTAAAAAGCTTGCAAAGCATTCTTGCCAAATACTAAAAAGGCTATTTTCTGAGCCACATGACATTATCCAATGCCAGGAAAGATGGCTTCAGCAGCACTTTGAATAAGGATTCTTCAAAGCAGTCATCCTGCTTTGCTGTCAATAAGAGGGAAAGTTACAAAGTTGAAAAATAGTAATCCTTACATGGTAGAACTAAAGTCAAAGATATCAAACCAATAAGAGACAAGGCTAAGATGATTGGAGACATGAGGCCAAGAAATAGATATCTCTGACAGGCACAGCCATAAAAGTCATCATAATCAGCATCATTATCAACAGTCATTGAAACATTCTTTGATCTGTCAAAAGAAAAGTAAGCTTGTGAATGGGTTTCACAAAATATGCACGGCCTAGCATGCAGACCCACGTTAGCTCTATGCAGCCTTCTCCTGACATGCTATGCAAATCATTTCACGGATGTATGTATGACTATGTATGGATACGTATGTATGTACTTACGGTTATGTATGTATGACTATGTATGGATACGTATGTATGCACTCACGGTTATGTATGTATGACTATGTATGGATATGTATGTATGTACTTACGGTTATGTATGTATGACTATGTATGGATACGTATGTATGTACGGGTATGCATGTACTTACGGTTATGTAGGTATGGCTATGTATGTATGGCTGTGTATGGATACGTATGTATGTACTTACGGTTATGTATGTATGGCTATGTATGTATGGCTATGTATGTATGGCTATGTATGGATACGTATGTATGTACGGGTATGCATGTACTTACGGTTATGTAGGTATGGCTATGTATGTATGGCTGTGTATGGATACGTATGTATGTACTTACGGTTATGTATGTATGGCTATGTATGGATACGTATGTATGTACTCACGGTTATGTATGTATGACTATGTATGGATACGTATGTATGTACTTACGGTTATGTATGTATGACTATGTATGGATACGTATGTATGTACGGGTATGCATGTACTTACGGTTATGTAGGTATGGCTATGTATGTATGGCTATGTATGTATGGCTATGTATGGATACGTATGTATGTACGGGTATGCATGTACTTACGGTTATGTAGGTATGGCTATGTATGTATGGCTGTGTATGGATACGTATGTATGTACTTACGGTTATGTATGTATGGCTATGTATGGATACGTATGTATGTACTCACGGTTATGTATGTATGACTATGTATGGATACGTATGTATGTACTTACGGTTATGTATGTATGACTATGTATGGATACGTATGTATGTACGGGTATGCATGTACTTACGGTTATGTAGGTATGGCTATGTATGTATGGCTATGTATGTATGGCTATGTATGGATACGTATGTATGTACGGGTATGCATGTACTTACGGTTATGTAGGTATGGCTATGTATGTATGGCTGTGTATGGATACGTATGTATGTACTTACGGTTATGTATGTATGGCTATGTATGGATACGTATGTATGTACGGGTAAGCATGTACTTACGGTTATGTAGGTATGGCTATGTATGGATACGTATGTATGTATGGCTATGCATGTTTGGCATATAATGTGGTGTGTGGTGTGTGTGTGTGCGTGTTTGTTTATGTGTTTGTAGCATGAGCCAAATTCATCCTCGATACAACAGTTTCACCAAGGCATTTCGCGGAGAGTAAGCAAGGGAAATAAAGTTGCTAAACGCTCCTCATCGGCTTCATATTCCATACCGACTTGAAATGAAATGAGCTTTCAAAAGTTCTTATTTCCTTAATCCTCATATTGCCTACTTACGTCGACTTACTCTGGTAAGATGTTTAAAGCTACATATTTGTCAACAAATGGGGCTGCAAGATGTAAGACGATAATTGCGGAACAGACAATCGAAGAAGTCAAACCCTGCCATATTGATGCAATCTAAGATGAGTATAATCAACTGGGTAAATGCTTAAGAATGCTAAGACTCATGAAGTACCCCATGGTGGTTTTCCATCATCTGTTGCATGCTCCAATTTGCTTCTATCGATGAACGAAGTGCCACATCTTCACTTTCGTTCGCAGAAAAACTGATCAAGTTTGGCATAAGCCGCTATTGTTGTTATTGCTGTTGTAGCACTCCTGCGGTGCGGTCAGTTTCCAGCGGACGGTCCACGCGGTCCTGCGGCTTGAGATTCAAAGGCTTGCGCGGGAAGATTTTTTTCCTGTAAATTATGTCGAGTAAAGGTCGTGGTGGCTTAGGCTGCATTTACACTGTACCAGATCACTTTTGATCCGATACAAAAGAGTCACGGATCAGCCACGCGTTTACACTAGATAAAGTGATCCGGTTCAACATTGTACCTGCGAGGAAAGTGGAACCATTTTGTATTTGCACTGATCTGAAACTGTACCGGTACAGTGTAAATGCGAGGGAAAATTAACATTTTGGTATCGGATCAAAGTGATCCGGCACCATATCAACGTAGCCTTATACAAAGTCCCAACAATGGAAGAAAGAAGAAAGCGAAAGGCTAAGAGGAGAGAGAGATCAGATAAAGTTTATTGATCTTGGATTTGAAAGATGGCAAGTTGTAAGATTCAGGAAAGCAAGAAGAAGGCTAGACGTTAAATGAATTGCATGTTCTTGGGATGAATGATGATTTGTGGGACAATTTTCTTGGACTAGGCAGTGAAACTTGGAAAGGTTGTGAATGAGTCGAGCTTCTGGTGGTCCTGACATGCCTCAGAGGAACAGGAATAATCTCCCTGATCTCCTGAGAGCCATGCCCGTGAAAATATCCGTAAAAGATGGAAAGATCTCCGACTAATCGACGATGGGAAAGCGGTTGGAGTGATTTGGTGAGGTTAAGATTGTTGATGAAACGAACGGCTTTGGACTTGACTTCGTCGAGAAGACAGAGAGATGCGACAGAGTAAGACAGAATAAGTGCTACATCGTTTAGGGCTTCTAGCTGTCGGCAATGCACTATTCATCAATTTTGTCGTTGATGCGTGCCATGTAAGGAATTGGCATCCAGTCCTACTCTGATCTCAGTTGTGCATGTGCTACTCATGTTTATCCGAGGTAGCTGCAGTCCTCTCTACGCTGTGCAGCTCTGCAAATCGTGGCTGTGGTGAGTAGCTTCGATCATTCCTTCTATTGAACGTGCTATGATGTCGTGGTATGTTAAGGAGATGAGTTTTTTAAAACATAATAGCAAATCTTACGAGAAAACATTGCACCTTTAAGATGCATCTTTGATGAAACATGTTAATTTTCTAATTTTTTGTATCTAATGGTCTAAATTAGCATTTATTGATGCTATTCAGTAAAGCAACACACATGCACAATGCAGAAACATCCATGTTGGTGTCCCTGGATATCGACCGCCAATAGTGATCTCGACTAATTTATGTCGGCTCGTAACCGATTCTGCAACCACTTTCCCTCAAATGTGCTTTGAGGGAAAGACTCAATGAAAAAGTAAAGCAAAATTATATAATGCTTATAAATGATACAATAAAGTGGATTCTACTTCATTTGTGGTCGATGGTTTGGTGGGAGAATATGTCGACCGGTTAGGCCTTTCCAATGGAAAGATGAACCACTCCAACAATTTATCATTGATCATGTCTAATGGAGCGACAGTTGATAAGTCAAAAATTCCGATCATCGCAGTAGAACTTCATCAAAACTATGCGGACTGTTCGTGTATAATTAACTGATCATCTTTAGCATCTAATCGCTTTCGACATGACGATTGTAGTAGTTTTATGTGTGTCTCGATTTGAAGATATGCAGATTGCTGCCAGTTGTTGCGTTAGAGGACTTCTCAGCAAGGTAATAATTGTTTCTTGGCATCAATCAATAGATTGCCAATAGTGAGTCCTTTTTCCAACAATGGGTAGTCGCTGGAGAACATGTCCTTATTCATCAATCTGTTGAGGATACAGTCAGCTTTTCAGTGAGCCTAGACTTTACCTTCGGATACTAGGTAGAAGACACAAAGGTACAAGATTAAAAAGAGATTTGATTACATTAAAATATAGCTTCAGCAACACATCCTGGTCGCAGTAACTTTAGCCTGAGTACTGGAGTTTATCACAGAGAACGATTCTCTGTTCAGAGAAATGTTATCGATTTCACTGTCAGAGCTTGGTTTCATTTTTAATTCGATTTTCCTCTGTAAGCCCTTCGTTTCCCGCCGCAACAGCCAGCTTTTTCTCTCTCGGCGCAAACCTTCTTTCAGCAATGTAGGCCAAAGATATGAAAAGCACAATCAGGATGTTCAAGCCCAATTGCAAGACTCCGATGTTGATTGCTAATTCTTTGTTATCATATATAGTGCACGTCCCTTGGGCGTTGCTGCACCTGGAAAAACCAAACCCATTTTTTAAAGATTTCTTTTTGAGGTAATCATTGAAGCAGTAAGACGAAACTCCTTAGAGAGCGTTTCTTATTGAAACTCATTAAGCGCCACGAACTTTATTAGGGCAGGAAACCATCTCCATATAGAGGTGTAAAATTCTCTTGTCAATTGGTCATGTTTATTGCCGCTCAGTTGCCAGAAATTTTTCAACGACTACCAGAGGTGTGAGAAATTTAATGGGTAAACAGTTAAGTATTTTAGAAAATGACGATGATGATGGATGCAGTTTATATGCGGGCTGCAAGAGGTACAATAAGGCCAGCCAGAATCATTTAAACTTACTTTTTGGACCAGAAGACGCACGATTTATCAATCACATAGCCAAAAAGTACTGGTCCTGGTATGGCACCGAGAATTCGGACAAGCATCCACTGAAGTCCCATTGCGAAACTACGCAAGCTGAATGGAACGCTCCTAAAACAATAATGAGATAAAGACTTGTGTATTTATCATATTGAGAAAAGGACATTGAAAACCCGCTTTGGACATATGTATTTTAGGTTATGCATGATGGAGCACAATGGTGTCGTGGTGTAGTGGTTAAGCGTGCGGACTCATAACACATAGGTTGTGAGCTTGAATCCTGCACGTGTCACAATAGAAAATACACCTTTGGGGAGAAAGGCAACGGAAATCACCTTATGAAATCAACTTCCCTAGAAACAACTCGGAGCCCTGTCTCTGGTTTCTACTACGCTCAGATGCTAGTTTGCCAAACACCATTGGCGAGGAATGCAACGGAATCACCTTATGAAATCCACTTCCCTTGAAATAACTTACGGCGCTGTCTCTGGTTTCTGTTATGCTCAAGATCGAGTATGCGACGCAGTTTATGATAAAGCACACTATCTCTACTCATCCTCTCATCATGTTTTTAGGCTGTCCAAAGCCTTTGATTGTGGGTGGAAGCAGCGATAAAGCTTTGATCGATTTCGTAAGATTGAATGGAGCTTTTGTCTCACTATGTGCTTGAAAACAGCAGTGAAAATGAATTAAGTTTGTGGTTGTGCGTGGTTGTGTGCATGTGTGTATGCGTATTGTGTGTGTGTTTGTGTGTGTTTGTGTTTGTGTCTGTGTATGTGTGTATGTGTGCGTGTGCATGTGTCTGTGTGTGTATTGTGTGTGTGTATTGTGTGTGTGTATTATGTGTGTGTATGTGTATGTGTGTGTGTTTGTGTGTGTGTGCGTGTGCGTGTGTGCGTGTGTGTGTGTGTTTATGTGCGTGTGTGTGTGTGTTTATGTGCGTGTGTGTATGTGCGTGTGTGTATGTGTGTGTGTGTGTGTGTGTATGTGTTCTGAGGCATTTCATTTGTCAGTTGTCTTAAGTTTTCCATCCCAAGGAGTCGTTGGATACCATCACGGTCTTTCTTAACTGGATTTAAGAAATGTGTAATGGATATACCTTAACGTGGCCACAGTGCATGGTGTTGCATTGAATAGTGTTGTGAATGATTCGAGCCACGCCACGATGAAAAAAATCAGTGGGCGAATGCCGCATGAAGTTTTGCAAAAACCAATTTTTGATGCTTGGCTTTGGCCAATTCCAGATGCTACACACGTGCAGTTTGAAAAAGTCTGTCGGATGAAGAAGTGTATATTTCTCAAAAATAGCTCGATCAAAAATTAGTCTACAATCAATTATAGTCAATTGATTTTTGATGCGGTTGTAGCATAGTGGATAGTAGACGTGGCTTGTAAACAGAGGACATGCAGTTCGAATCCCGTTAGTGCAGCAGAGTGCTATGTACGAACGCCAATCTTAATCGCTTCTGCTTCACTCAACCTACGTCCCCCCGGTTTGTCACATTTCTCATCCATGAAAAGGTATAGCCTCACTTGGGAGCATGAGAGAAGAAGAAATGAAAGCGAAAGTTGTATGCTGCACATCGAACCAACAATGGGGAATTGATTTTGAATTTGAGGTGCACTGAACTTCCATATTCACTTATTTGCAGCAAGTTGTGACAAAATGACCAATGACAAAATTGATTGGATGCTTGTGAAAAATTTTCGTTTAACAGAAGTTCTTGGTTAGTGTGTCAATTCTGACGTATGACTGAAAAATGACTACAAATGATTTATGCAATCATTCTAAAGCTTAGATAACACCAAGTCCCTGGTGATGCAGTGCTATTACTGCATTTTTTGAAATGCATTCTACTCACCAGCCCTGATCCCATAGTTTTGCATCCAGCAACGCAAGGGTTTGCATACGTCATGCCATTGTTACACAAGGGCGCAAAAAAGTTATCTTGGCAGCTGCATCCCTTGTTGCAATCTTGAAGCAGTGAAAACCCTGTTGCATTGCTGAAGGAAGAAGCAAAAAGAATGATAGCCCAAATTCAGAATGGTTTTTGCAAGGTTTGACCTAAATATATGACTTGATCTATGAAACTTGATATTCCACTGGAAATTTGAGACATTATTTCGTCTTGCAAGCTTTTCGCCCGACACTGACCAGAGTTTGAATTGTCGGATAAGGCGTAGATGCTGACAAGGGCATCGGTAGGATTTTTCTGACAAAGGGACTAATTCTTCCAACAAGGAGACTAGATAATGTTTTTTTTAGTGAGCTATGTTGGGGAAAGGCCATGGTGGCCTATGCAGTGCCTCAACAAAGGAAGAAAGAAGAAAGCGAAAGACTAAGAGGAGAGAGAGATCAGATCAAGTTTATTGATCTGGGATTTGAAAGATGGCAAGTTGTAGCATTCAGGAAAGCAAGAAGGAGGCAAGATGTTCCGTAAGTTGCATGCTCTAGGGATGAATGATGATTTGTGGTACAGAGTTCGTGCATTAGGCAGTGAAGCTTTCAAAAAGTTTGAACAAGTTGAGCTTCTGGTGTTTCTGACACGCCTCAGAGGATTAGGCATAATATCCCTGATCTCCTGAGAACAATGTCCGTTAAAGTATCTATAGAACATGGAAAGATCTCCAACTAACCGACGATGGGAAAGAGGCTGGAGAGATTTGATGAGGTTAGGATTGTTGATTAGGCGAATGGCTTTGGACTGGACATTAGTCAGAGAGACGACAGAGTGTAGATTTTGGAGCACCACTCCAGACGTGGGAGCAGTACTCTAAAAAAGGACGGATTTGGGACTTGTACATAGATAGAAGGTGAGAAGATGAGAAAAACCCGCGGGCTCTGGCGAGGAAACCGAGCTTTTGAGATGCATGCTTAGCAAGGGAATGGATGTGAGTTTTCCAAGTGAGATTAGACGATAGAGAAAGACCAAGTTGTGTGAAAGAAGTTGAAGTGTCCAGTTCATCAAGGAAACTGAAACATTTTCTTTTACATAAGACCTTCAATCCGCATCTGCGTATACGTATTTTACTTATAGACCTTGATGATATCATCTGTGGTATCAACAATAAGATACAAGATAAAAGTCATGCAACCGAACACTGATTTAATGATTTTCAAATTTTTTCATTAGAAAAATGAATGAGTAATCATATAATAAACATAGAGAGCGACAAACCTATTTGGAAAAAGATCATTGATTCCTGGTGCAGGGTAAGTGTCGCAGTAGATGAATGCATTCAAATTCAAGATTGTTGCAATGATAGACGTCATAATCGCAATCTTTAGAATGCCGAGTGAGGAAAAATTGAATTTCTTCAAGACGAAGGAGCCTAGAATAAGGCTATTGATGTTAATAAAAACAACAAGTGGGTAAATTTTCAGGTTGTGCGGGTATACGAGGGTCACTTGTTACTCAAGCAATAGAACTTATATTTTTATCGCTAGGCCTATACTTGGAGATTCATTCCATGTGAATGTATGCTTTGAGTTGAAAGTTTCAGTGAGCATATATCTATGTTTATAATAAGAAAGTGTTCAATTTATAGCAAAGACAAAAATAGGGCATAGCCTAAAGAGCAATTTTTGTTATCACCAAGAATCATTTATGCAGCCAAAAGTGTATGCAAAAATCATTATTTAATACTATCACGGGCATTGCTCTCAAGAGATCAGGGATATGATTCTTGTTTCTCTGGGTGTGTCAGAAAATCCAGAAGCTCCACTCTTTCACACTCTTTGAAAGTTTTGCTACCTATTCCACGAACTCTGTACCACAAATTATCATTCATCACTAGAAAATGAAATTTATGGAACGTCTTGCTTTCTTCTTGCTTTTCTGAATCTCACAACTTGCCATCTTTCAAGTCCAAGATCAATAAAATTGATCTGATTTCTCTCCTCTTAGCCTTTCACTTTCTTCCTTCTTCCATTGTTGGGGCTTTGTTTAGATCACCATGGCCTTCCCCAACATCACTCATTCTGGCGCTTTGAAACAATCACTGCTAATGATTGCTATTTGCGTTTATTTGTAAATCTTCCATCAACGCTATCTTGATCATCAGCAATCAATAATCAATGGTTTGAGCCAAACCTTAAGCTTGACTTTGGTTGGAATGAGAAGAGCTTCTCTGTATTTCAGAATGCAGAAATGACGAGGTGTGGTCACTCAAAACGTAGATCAGGAGACTATTCAACAAGCAATGCTCAACAGTGCTCAAACTTTTTCCATCAGATGCTAGACAGAGCACATGCAGAATTGATCAAAAATCATATGATTCCTATGATTACAGTCAGTGATTCCCATCATCACCCAACCATGTGACACCAGGCCAGTCGATCAGCGAGACACAGAATCATTTGTGTTTCTCACTAACAACTTCGTTGCGTATCCATCTCAAAGCAAATCATTTGATTCAAACTGTTTGTAGCAATCAATTTTATAAAGGTGTTTATTAGACGTACTCTTAACGAGTTTCCTGATTTTACAGCAAATTCCTTTTAAGAGAAAACTTAAGTTATATGCTGCTATATACTTGCCAGAAAGATTTCCAAGAATCGCACCGGTGCCAGCAGATAGCGCCAGGTACGTGCTCACTTCCGATGCGGTCAGTTGGAACTGGAAAAGTGCAATTTTGGCACCAAATGCACTTGAGCCTGTTATCACAAACGATTTGATGGATAAAGCAATCGAAAGCAAGACGAATGTGGGACACTTCAGAATCAGTCGTTTTAAAACAGAGGGTATCTCTTTGATGGAAGGATGCTCCATCGTTCTGTTCCCTTCGCCAGCCTAAATTGGGGTGAAAATAAAGGATATTAATTTTCTATAGGAAGCTCTGGCCAGTGGTTTGCTGTGTACATCAGATTGCTGGATAATATAAAGACTGCACAGGTTAGCTAACGGCGACATAAGTGCATCCGATTTCGGTTGCTTACTGATGCTACACACTCTGGAAAGTGTTGGACGAGAGAAAGTAAGAATTGTATCACAGTGCCGCACATGTCAGAGAATGCAAGAGATGATTAGGATGCCATCCGACTGCACTGTGATACAATTCTTACTTTCTCTAAGATTGAAAACACCGCATCGCGTCTTGCACCAACGTTACGCATGTGTATTTCTGTGCAATGCACTCGTTCGTCATGAATATCGTCCATCAACAGTCTCAAAACAAACTAAAGATGAGAGATTCTTGAAAATGCAAACATGAGTAGGAATACAGCTTCTTATATCAAATTTAAATGTATCCACCCTTTGAATGTTAAGTCAATGTCAAAGTTGAATCGACAACAAACCTCTGCTTTTCTGTTCGCTTCGTTCACTGTACTTCTGTTGTGATCTTCTTTTTTAATCATCTTAGGCATACCAGTAAGTATGATGCCGATCAAAAAGGCAAACGCGGAGCCAATGGCGAGCCCCATCCACCATGCACCAACCCACGATGAGCTATCTTCTGTGATGCTCACTGGTGCAGTCGGGTGGACAAATGTGCTCAAAAACACTGATGACAACAAAAATCCAACCACTGCAGCTGTTAAAGATACCAGAAGAATGCATGTGAGTATCTTTCTTCAATTAATACTACTGAAGACTGAGTTGCCTCTCTCTTGACGGATATCTTTGAAGACCAGACATAATTTTTAGCTCTGAATTGTGTTCTCCTAACCATAAGTGGAGAAATTTTTCGGAGACATTTGAAATTGCTCCTCAACTGCCCCCTCTTTCACCCATTGCAATATTTTCAACCTCCTGATTTCGAACGTAGGTTAGGTTATTAAAACTGCTTGCAAAAATTTAAATCGTCACTTACAAACTATTGCGGATGTTTGGAGCAAGCCAATATACCACGGCGCGTTGGTCTTTGAGGCACTCTCGTCTAGAAACGGGATGCCGACACTGATCATCGGGGTACATCCTGCACCAGCTATAAACATTCCAAGCATGAAGAGACGGTAATAGACATCACTGCCTTCCTTTGCATCGCACGATGCAAGTGGAGCACGGCTGCCTGGCAATGCGCATATCATGGGGCTGGAGTAGTTTGAGGATTGCTGTGAACGCACCGTCACTAAAAAAGATATTTAAAGGCTTACATTGCAAGGCATTGCAATAATCGCAATGACCGGCGGCGATGAAGCAACGGGATTGAAATTGGCGAGCATGACAATCTATAGAGTGCAGCAATGGGTGTTAAGGAAAAGGCCTTTAGTCTCCAACGATCCATGTACCATTAAAGTGGGACCAACTCACCTGGAATATATTCCGCTGCAATGAAATGAGGCGATATGAAAACGAGGTAGCCAATTCCCATAGTGATAATACCCAGTCCCAAGATGACTGGTTTGTTTCGGACACCAAAAAAGCTGACAGGACCAGTAAACAGCAGTGCTGCGATATCATAAATACTCGTCACCATTCCCATTCGGGTGCTGAGAAAAAATTCAGTAACGTTACATTCTGAATTGCAGTCTGGGCGTAACAGTTATGGCAACTGGAAGCAAAGTGGCGAATATCAGTGAATGCTTCTAATTTAAAATTAATTGCTTATTCAAACGGGACAAACTTAAGTGGGTTTACAGAAAAAAGGAAGTAAACTTTTGTCAAATAATGGATACGTCGCAATGTTTTGTCAATGAAGCGCACGAAAATATCTTGAATCCTTTTCTCATCGTCTTGATTTTAAGATTTATCCCGAAATTGCAGTTCCCGATTGATTTTCCAAAAAATGAAAATATGCGGTGTAAGCAAACATGGCAGGAACGAACGAACGAACGAACTACGAATATTTATACTGGATGAAACACTTCAACTTTAGATAGCTGTTATCAATGTGTGTCCAGTGTTCGTCCTCAGAGTTACTTCTGAGTACTCATTTACCGACCTCGGAAGGATGGGCAGCTGAGTTGACTGTTGGCTTGCGGCTAGTGGTTCCAAGGACGGGATTCGAACCCACGCCGGTAGACCTCGCATGATTCGAAACACTGCGCCTTAACTTGGCCACACCACCATTCAAATGCATAATACTCATCCTTCCCGTCCTTATTTAGGTCAATAGCAAATGCCAACAAAACCTATTTGAATCCGTCCTAGTGCAAAGGCAGCCTAAAAGCTTCGTCCGTAGATTCTGCCAAGCCTGTTTGATGCAAAGTTTAACGTCAAGCTTTTGTCATCTATTTTGACCTGTGAAAATAATTTCCAGAGTCGTATAAGAGTTTAGGATGGTGCTAACATTGTGCTAAATCAGCAAATTATAGAAGTAGTTATCATGGATTGCTGTATCTAGCGGACACCCCGAAAACATAAGGCCTAGCTTGGTCTCTGGTTTCTGCTGGGCTCGAAATCAAATATGCGACGCAGTTTTTGAGCTTCTCCGCAGGCTCTCTGACGGCTATCATGTAGTCTGAATAAGCTAGGTTTTCAACGGTTTCACCACCAATATTGTAACCAGAAGATGCACTGATTTGAAGGGACCAAATTACCACAGGAATCCTGGAAGAACGTAATTCCTTATCAAGTACTCGTCGGAGCAGACAACGTCGATTAAATCTTTAACAGTGCTTTCTGGCCAGGGAACACCTTGCACCTCTTTTTCTTGTCCATTTTCTCCCTGGTCCTGATTGTGATGAGGGCGAAAAACTGATATTCAATGTGTCGTGTCTTTAATGTGTCGTCTGCTATTCAATTCCACGCAAATACCAAGCAACGTAAAAAGCTGGAATTTCATGAGAAGAATATACAGCGTGCGCTTGTATCGATGGACTTGTATCGATTGCAAGCATATTGGGACTCTTTGAATACATTATCACCATGGGAACTATGCCATAAGCCCTAGAGAGCAATCAGTGGGTTGGGAATTAATGTATCAGCTGCCTTCTGCTTTTCATCGCTCCCTTGACCATAAAGACATCACCTCAATGAGCAGCAAGTGTAAGATTTCAAGATCCTAATATTTCATCACTTCTTCTGATATCTTGTTTTCCTTTTTGACGTTCATTCGATTTTGCTTGGCCTAACAACCCCCCTCTTCAATTTTAGCAGTACCACGCTCTTGCCGTCAAGGAACTGACAATTTCATCGCAGTGGTTGGAAGGCCGATGGCAGTACAACATTCATCGATAATTTGAGTATTGCGCAGAAAGGCGGAGAATCGATTTTGTTAAACGGGAAATGTTTTCATCGACAACCATCAGAATTTTAAGTTTCAGATAATGTCAATAATGATTCTATTCAATTTATGCCATGTGTGGATTATAATTTTGACATTCGACGTCTCATGCCATGATGATTGTCGCATGAAGATGCATAAAACGCAGCGTGATTGCATTTCCACTCGTTTGTGTAACATTGAAGATAAGTAAAACTACTGTAAATATTCAGGAGACAAGAACTGGGAGTGGCGATGGCCGACCGGAGGGCGTGGCGCAAGGTGATCGCTGATTCCGCCCCGCCCGCCTGACGGAAGATGATGGAATATTCATGAAATAACTGATCAATTACCTTGAGAGGGAGAATCTCTTCTCGATGGTTGAGATTGAACTTAGATATAATCCATTTACCACAGTACTGTTAGCAGAAAAGTAGGAGCATAGCAATAGCAGAAGGAACCGCGATGAATTTAGCATTTGCAATGCTCTTGGTCTGATGCTGAGCCAGCCATACTTTTGACCATCGTCGGCCTTTGACTGTTCCACGTTTTGTGATCTCTCACCGCCGTCATCTGGATGCATCGTGAATATTGTTTAAGGATGCTCTGTTGCAGACTCACCGGAGTATGCTCCCTTTCCGTGTGTTATCACCCGAATATTCACGTTACACCTAGGGAATTCGAATCAGCTATACTTAGTATGGCGTAAAACGATGACACTGTACAAAACCCCCGTATTACTTTTACATTCGACCATAAAAACCTACATAGGTGTTACCCACACGACTGCTACTGGTTATGCAGGTTTTTGGTGCTAGTCCCCTCATCGGGAAAAAATTCAATACTGAAATCACACTACGGGCCATAATGAAGTTGCCAACCCGGCTTTAGCAAATTTTTCGAATCAAAAAGTAGTCCTGGAACAAAACAGTCACTGTACCAATAAACTTGAGGCATATCTTTGTATAACCGCATGGCAAAGCATCATTGCAAGGAATTTGTTCAAGTTTAAGATTTATCTTTCATTGTTTGTAATGCAACAATAATGCTCCAAAACGAAAATAAGTCTGTTTTTCCAATTTTTGGTTAGGCGGCGACACAATTTTGGCCAGTAGTGGAGTTACCAAACGCAAGCTTCTGTGAATTAAGAATAAGGCCTCCTTGTTGGGCAACTTAGCACCCCTGTCGGGAATATCCTGGTGAAACCTCTGATTATAATATATTTCATTACCGTGAAAATATTCTGTAATCCAAAACTTTACGGCTGATAAAGTAGAAACGGAAAAAAGCCAGTTATTACAGCTACATTAAAAGAATCGCACATCGCCATGAGCCTAACCTTAGAACTGCTGAAATCACCGGCAAAATTGTCTCGGTTTTGTTATCGCAAATTCGTTGCGTAACTTTTATTCCGTCAAATGCTATTGGTTTTACTTATCGATACATAAGGAGCCCCGCTACAACTTGAGACAATCGTGCTAATAGCAGATGAGCTGAACAGCTCAATCCTTCGTCTCCCTACGCCCTTAAGCTCTCCTGTACATCGCTATAAGCTGTGTGAGCTACTTTGATCAAGGTCTTTCTACCTGGCGCCACAACTCTGTCCAACAATACACTGCCTAATCTTCCAAAATCTGTGACGTACCAAAATCTTTCCGACCTCCCTAGTTACTCAGATCCATCTAAAACTAACAGGCCCAGTTTCGGATCTGATCTCTTCTTGATATTGCTTTCATATTGTCTTACATTCTCGGTCTGACTAAAAAATTGATCAAAATCGTCTTGCTTGCAGTCGTTCCCGAGTGTGGCGTTCTCGCAAGGCTCTCCCCAAGGGTGGTGCAGCCGTTTTGGAGCCCCCCTTATCAATGACTGCGAAAAATCAAGCAGGGTATACATTATGATCTTATAATGCAAGTTTCCAATCAAGTGGTTTAGGGATTCTTAATTTCTGCGCAGAGTTATAATCAAGAGTTGCCAAGTGCTTCTCTTGAATAGCCCTTCCATTTGCAAAATGATTATGAAAACATGTTTAGTCTCCAAGAAAGCAATTGAAAAAACAAAGGACGATGAAAACAAGAAGTAAGAACTGTATGTATGGATAACATAACCACCATGACAAAAGTACTCTCGACAATACTTAATTACGTTGGATTCAAATTCACAACAAACTTGACTTGCTCCTCCTTTCCAATCGAAAACAGCCAGACCTGAAGGAGATCTTGCGTCGCTGTTGACCTGATCCTGGCCTCGACTCTCGTCATCGCTGAAAATGCTCGCTCGGCAGTAGAAGCGTTGATTAGGATGGCGGTGGCAATGGCAGATACCTGGCAAAATGTAGGATAAGCATCTAAGAAACTGTATTGCCTAATTCACGAACATGGGATTTATGGAACGTCTTGCTTTCTTCTTGCCTTCCTGAATCTTACAACCTGCCATCTTTCAAATCTAAGATCAATAAACTTGATCTGATCTCTCTCCCCTCTTAGCCTCTCGCTTTCTTCTTTCTTCCTTTGTTGGGGCTTTGTATAGACCACTGTGGCCTTTCCTCAACATCATTCAACAAAGAAATGGAAAAAAATTGCATTGTCTCAGCGCATATTGGGCTTTTTACTGAAATCTTCCATTTCTATCCTCACTCACCTAACCTCACCTAACCTCACCTAACCTCACCTAACCTCACCTAACCTCACCTAACCTCACATAACTTCACATAACCTCACCTAGCCTCACCTCACCTCCCCTCACCTCAACTCACCTCACCTCACCTCACCTCACTCAAGAAGCAGTCCGCACCTGCGTCTTTGCTAGATGCACCGTACTCTTCCGCTGCTTTCTGCCCAGGGACATTCTGTGACATGTCATGACATCGTTTTGGGTCTACTTGCTGACATTCGACGCCCAGTTGGACCTGGATCTTCCCTGATTACGCTTCCCTGGTACATTACTTTGTAAGATAGTATGGGACAAGGTACCAGGCTCTCTTTTTACGTGACCAAGCCGCTGCAGTTTCATTTGTCTTACTATTTCAAGCAGATATCCCCAGTTGTTGCTGTAATTCTTCTTTTTAAGGTGATATAAGCCATTGCCAAAGCTTTCCCAAAGTGGACTTCTGTCAAATGTAGGTAACGACTTCGTGCGCCAAAAATGTATTATTTTATGCACAAATTTTTATGCAGAAACATTTCATTGAAAAGAATTGCCATGGTTAGGGATTTCTCTAATTTGAATAGAAAATTAACTCTCAAGCTTCAGAGGACTTCCTTGCATCAAAAGAAGTAGCGACTTCGACAACAAGACATGATATGTTTCTAAAGGCTGAGATCTATTCGCATCACAAATTCCCATGTTAACTTACGAGGCTCCGAATCATTTTGGTACAACGCGAATTTTGCCTGAAATATCAATTCTCGTTGTTGTCCCCACACTAAATGCGAGCTTTAGGGAACACCTTGTTTCTACAGCGGCACCATCATGAGACAAGGTTTCCTGTTTATACGCTAGGTTCTCATTCAATGCTGGTTAGAAAGGCATGGACTAACCAGAAACGGGACAAAAAGCTCATAAGCTCTGCTTGCTTCCGTAACTATCCAAGTATTCGTGAAGGATCAACTCTTGATCAGTACTTCAAGAAGAAGTAGGTGGATTTGAAAATTAAATCTAAGATTCCACTTGAAAATGTACAAAAGCGACGAATTCTTACACGATTCAAGTATGCAGAATCTTTATTCAAAGATGAGAGGTTTCTTTTGACAGATTCAAGTGCATTTTCAACGAGGCGGAAACCTCCGATTTACAACAACAACTCCATTACCTCCCACACCCAGTGAATCATTTTCCACTTAGTGCGAAGGTAACATTTTTGTGGGCGAGCTCAATTTAGAAGGAAGCGTCAAAATAGAGGTAAATAAACCGATTTCAGCTACATTTCCCTACCGTTCTATCATATCTATATTACTGGTGGATTGTTTGGATCGAACTAGCAAGTGTTAGTATTTATCTCTGGATTATAACAGCTCGTTCTAATGGGTCCACAGTGGATAGGCCACTACACCACACTACTAATGGCGCCTTATCTTAACATCCGTTTGCTTTTCTACACAGTTTTGCACCCAGATTGATAAAATAATTTGTTAAAATGCGCACGGAATGGATTGTCTCGGTCACGCAATGCGGCTAACTTTGGATAAGGAATGGATTCCAACGGTGTTTACTCTGGAGTCCATTTGCATGAGGAATGCATATGTCGAAGGCCCATTTCAAACAACGGTCTTTCGTTCTTCATTACATGCATTATGGATGAATGCACGATTACATTGGTAATCCAAACTCAAAAATGTGCCAACACGACACGATTTAGCATGATAATTGCCCTAGAAGTAAATCTAAACTCCTTTTAGTCAGGATATAATTTGCTCTCAGTTAGGGACCATTCATTATAAATGCCTCAGGTTGGGACTGAAGAGAAATGTTTATTTGGATAAATCTTTCTGTTACCCAACCTTGTGGACTACAAAAATAATAGTTACCCTACCAATATAGAGCTATTAAAATATGCTACCCAACCCTTGAAAGACAAAAATAATTATTTACCCAACCTGAAGGCTGCTTGAAAAACCATTCACCCAACCTATTTCTCTTTGGCCCCAACCTGAGGCATAAACAATGAGCGGTCCCGTAGAGTATAACTTGCTAGTTTCTCTAGCGCGTACACAAATTCTAATGGTTTGTTACTGACTTAAGATATGATGACGGCTTACTAAGGCATTAGCTAATGGACCAGATTGTAAGTAGTTGACGTCCTATCTCTTGCTAGACTTCTACTAAGAGAGGGGAAAGTGATTGGAATTTCAGGAGGCTGGAACCCCAGGGTGTGGTCATATCAAGAAAGAGGACCAAGATACTGCTTGATAAGCATGGAACCGCGTTGTCCTAGAACCAACCTTCTAATGACAGTAGAAAAGCATCTTCTCGTGCCATTGCATGTTGATACCTTAGGGGGTCATGGCTTTTCCCCCTCCATCCGTCTCTGTCTTTTGCCATCTTACCCAGCTCCTCGTCATCTCACATTTTACCCCCTATCATCATCCAACCCAATATTTTTGCCCTCTGCCGTCCTCTCAGCCTCTCCCTATCCAATGCAGTCTCTATAACATACCATTCTATCCCTTTGTCTTCCCTGAGCACATGCCCAGTAGATGACCAATGGCATTTTTATTGTGACAAACGCAGGATTTGATCTCACAACCCCTGTGTTATTAGTCCACAGGCTTAAGCATGGCACCACTACAGCACAGCACCAGTATATGCATCCAAGTTTTTCTTTTATGGGATAAATTTTTGTTATATTTCAGATTGCAGCATAAAAATGTCTTCATATGTCGGATTTGCCAACCTTCCAAATCAAGTGCACAGAAAAACTGTGAAGAGAGGCTTTGAGTTTACATTGATGGTTGTAGGTAAGCAAAAGATTAGCATCTTCAATTGATGGGCCTTTCTGATATCAACCTTATTGTTTGTTATGAGGACAGTTTTCTTTGTAATGATGTATTTTCGGCTGAATTCAAGCAATGTTGCTTTGGTTCCTTGTTTCTTACATCACGACTAAGTATTCACCAATTTTTGAGAAACAGGCAGTGTTTTCATATGTTTGGACCTAACAAGACTGTAAAATATAATAGTGTAAAAAGTAAGAAGGGCATGTGGACAGCAAGGCACGCAAGAACAAACTGGATGACACAACCAGCCCACTGTTGGATAATGGAACTCGCAACCCAGCATTACCTAATCCTGGAGAATGACACATGAAGACAAGAAGATATAAAAGGCTCTTACCAGCTTCCATCAACTGAAGTTCTCTAAGACCAAGATAAGATTGTTGGCTTTTTGCAATGAATATTTGAAAATGGATGGAGAGTGAAAGCTCCACTCAATCAAAGACTGACTGTGTAGGGAGATATTCATCGAGAAGCAGTGCTAGGATTTTGCTGTACGCAACTGATGTCCATTGTTTGTTCTGATCTCTTTTTTGGAGACTCTTTTAAGCCCCATTTTCAGTCTGATTTTTCTGCATTCAAGGTAATTTTCTTAAGCCATTTTGTCACACATGTTTTATCGGACACCACACTTTCTTGTAGGAGAATCTGGCCTTGGAAAATCGACACTAGTGAACAGTCTCTTTCTGACTGATTTGTATGCAGGCAGAGAAATTCCTACGGCTCCTGGTATGTATTGACAAGATGGTCTTTAGTCCTGATTACTGGATAATGCCTACCTGGGGCTGTCAAAAGTAGCCCTTTATAATGATGGAGTAACAATATATACTAATTATCAGTATATATGATGCATAGTAATTTTTGTTAATATTTTATTATTGTATGGTAAGTTTTAACATCCTCTCTAGATTGTATCAGCGGGTATTCCATATTTGATGGCTGCATTATTTTTCTTGATTTAGATAGGATCAAGTCAACCTTGAAGATTGAGACATCAGCATGTGAAATTGAAGAGCGTGGTGTTAAGCTAAAGTTAACAGTTGTTGATACACCCGGCTTTGGAGATGGGATTAACAACTCTGAATGGTTAGTGGTTTCTATCACAATTCATTTATATCTGATATATGTCACAAATGTGATACATTATTCATTCATTCTCATTAAATCATCCGATGCCAGTAGCCGATGCCAAATTCTGAGCTCCATTGCTTTCAGTCGCCCATCCCAGCCACTAATTTTCTCCTGTAACTTCAGTGTCATCTTCAATAATTTGTTTTTTTTTCTTTTTTTTTTATTTCTTGCATTATTGTTAGCACATAATTAATTATCTGGCAGTGATATATGCTTAGAATATAACGTCTGTTTAGCTAAAGTGTCATTTTATGCATTTGGGAATGTCATAAAACATTCTCTGCTTCAAAAAGTCACATTGACTGCTGCATGGGAAGCATGTGACAAAAGGACACATGAAACATACTTTTTATAACATATATGATATATACATACATTGATAACGAAGCAAGACATGCTAACTCCTAAACAAACCAATCCACCCTTCTTATGATCTCATTATATAAGAAATTATTATTTGCTCTTGCAGCTTTGAACCAATATTAGAGTATGTGGACCAACAGTTTGAGAACTATTTACGTGACGAATCTGGTCTTAACCGAAGAAACATCGCAGATGCCAGAGTACATTGTTGTTTTTATTTTGTCAGTCCATCTGGTCATGGGTGAGTCAAAATATCATATTCATTTCTCAATGAACTCTTGTATTTGCTTTGCAATTGAATGCAGCAAATGCAAAGCTATTTAGCAACAGAAAGAACATCTGAGTAGACTGTGCAGTGACAGCAGTAACCGATATTTAGACTGTGTAGCAATCATTTCTATTGGTGGTAATCTTCAATCGTCAAGCAACGTAAGCTAAGGTGGTATGGAAACATCACCCATTCTTCCGGTCTGTCCAAGACCATATTGCAAGGAACAGCTCCTGGTGGTAGAAAAAGAGGAAGACAGAAAAAGCGGTGGGAAGATGACATCTGAGAATGAACAGACCTATAGCTAAATGACACCGCACGGAAGGCTGAGAACAGAGAGGAGTAGAGAAGACTGGTTGCGGCATCTTCAATGGCACCCCAACGAACTAGACGTTACGGGATCAGTAAGCAGAAAGCAGCCTTTTGAAAACTGCAAAGCACAACAGCAAGTACTACGTGGGTTGTTCAGCTTTTTAATCTGAGTCAGGTTGTGGGTGTAGTCTAGACAATTGTGAGCACTTTTGCTCTTCTGCCTGCAATTAAGACCATTCCATTATTCAATGTCGCAAATAAAATCCAGTTTGTCTGCTTTGCTTAGGCTACCTGCTATGTGCCTTTCAACGATGATGAGTGCCAAGGTATGGCTGTGAATAAAAGCATGCGCAATCCATTACATTATTAAAATGTTCTTCTGTTGGTCTGATCTGATTTCTGATAAGAGCCTCCATTTCAACATTGATCACATGAGCTGTTTACATCTGGGACTCTGCCCATACAGAAGAGTTGAAACTACAATGGCTGCTAGAAAGTGAATCTTTCGTTTTAAAATTATCATCCATACGGTGTCATAATTCTGAAGATATCTGGAAGCCAAACCTGTTCTGATTCTTTTTTCACTTTCCACCTTCTATCGTATGTGATTGTTGCTCCCAGGTATCTTTTTTATTTATATGCCTCTTCCAGATTTACCCAAATAGCCCTGTCCAGTGCTCTGTCCGGTTTTTAAGAAACTTGATCTTATCTCCCTCTCCTCGTAGCCTTCAGCTTTCCTCTTGCTTCCATTGTTGGGGCATGTACATGGCCTTTCCTCAACATAATTCACTGAATAAAGATAAGTCATGATTTCTTCAAGAAACAGGTTCAACAAAGGTCGCCTTTTCTCATCACCCAATTTCTTTGTTTCTATTTCGTAACTGTTCTTCCTTCTCTGCTCAATGCTCCGTATCGTTTTTTCGCCAAAAAAGTGTTTGTTTGCCAAGGCATTTCATATCGTTAGCCATCTGGGTCTAACATGTTCTCTCGATCCGCGTTTGTCTCTCGCGTTCTCTCGATCTGCGTTTGTCTTTCGCCTTTCTATCTTCCTCGGTGATCAAGTGCTGTTTTTGATGGTATCGTCAGCATTTTCAATCACTGCATCTAAATTGTCAATGTTCATAAGTGCTGCACAGGAGCCTCTGCTTTGTGTTTGAAAGCGCGTCAACCAATCAGCGAGTCTTTAAGCTTATGGAGGTCGTGGATAGTTCTGGCTCATTATCTCAACGCTGGCAGTCCAATTACTTTCCAGGTTTACTTTTGCATTTCACTGCTTCTTCAACTTTTCCAGATTTGCTAAAAGTATCTACGGTTGAGGGGACACCTGCGCCATTGGAGCTGGTCGTCAGAGCGGCAGTCTCTTCTTTCTCAGTAGTCCCTTCTTCGTATCCGCTCTGAGAGGAATTAACGGAGGGTGCGGCCTTTTGTAGGCCAAAGGGGAGGAGCTTCGACAGACCTGATATGATATTCGAACTATTTTGTATCCTCGTGGGTTTTTCAGAAGGCATAAGAAGCTGTTTGGGCCTATTTTCATGCTCACTGATTTGTCCTCTGCCATCCAACTTTAACGGGGCTAGGTCTTTCTGTCAGATTTTTCTTCTCTTTGTTACTGCCTTCAAAAACATCACTTACAAGGCAGAAAGTCACACAGCAAAACGTAAGTGCTGCTGTTTGTAGCTGGCCAAATTCCATTCAAGATCGCCATGAAGTCATTCGTCCTCATTTCACCGAATATTCCCGACCAGATGATCAGCATATGCAATAGATCTACCAGGAAGGTTTGATTCGATTCGATTAAGGTGGATAGCTCTTCAGCCGGAGCTGATTTGCAAGGAGCCTTCCACTTGAGAACATTAATTACAATCGATGTAGAATTAACTATATTATGATGTTGGATGAATTACGATGATTTAGTTGCAATATAGAGCAAAATGCTAAAAGCATGAAGCAACAGTTCATTGTTAATGAAAATAAAAAGAGGAATATAAACAGATGCAATAAATAAAAGATGGATAAATAGATAGAGGGGCGTGTCCTTTGCTAAGCGACCATTACTTGGGTAAAGTCCTTCGTCAAACATGTGCAATAAACTTGATCTGATTTCTCTCCCCTCTTAACTGTTCGCTTTCTTCTTTCTTCCTTTGTTGGGGCTTTGTATAGGCTACCATGGTCTTTCCTCAATACAACCCACTAAAAAAAGAAAAAAACATGCAGTTCGATGTTGACACTCCGGACGTAAAGAAAATATCTTGAGTACTTTACTAGTAGAACAATTGACTGCGTAAGATCAAATCTATCTATGTAACCTGAAACAGCGGCCATCCTCAAATTATGTGGCAACAAGAGCTCCAGTTTAGATTTTGCAGCAGCACCAGCAGCCGCTATGTAGACTGTTCAGTTGCGACACCTCAAAAATATTAGTCAACAACAATAGCAAATGTGTTGGTAGCACCCAAGTCTTAATGCTAATTCTGATGATTCACGATGATTTTCAGGCTCAAACCGATTGACGTCAAGTTCATGAAGATGCTTCACGAGAAAGTGAACATTGTCCCGGTAATTGGAAAAGCTGACAGTTTGACAAAAACCGAAATCGGAAAACTGAAGAAGCGGGTAAGTGTTTGTGAATCATTTTTAAACTGGATGAAAACAAAATCCTCAAATCGAAGTTTAGAACCAGAAGCTGAGTTTAATCAGCCTTAGTTTCGAAGCTTTTCAATGTTATTTAGGATATTGAGAGCTGAGGAGCATTTGATAAACAGTCAGAAGAAATTAACGGCAAAAATAATGACTAAGTACGAGCAAATCCTTTTCAAAGCCTTTAAAGTAATTTTTAATATCCCGAGAGCATTTACCTGCAGCGCAGTTTCTTTTAGCTTCCTTTTGATTTAGCTAACTTCGTGCCTCTTAGGACCACAAAATCTGTTCTCTCGTTTCATCCGTCGTGAAAAGTCATTTTAACAAATATTAGAAGCACTTTCACCACGATCAGTGACAAAGTGTTTGAACAAGTGACCCACCCATTTACTTGTGGTCTGTTGTGTCTATACTAAACCTTGTGTAAACTCTAGCGCCCTTTGAGCATCATTGTATTTAACAGTCTGCCCACATTGAATATATGAAATTACGATGGTGATTATTTCTTTTGGCTGATTAATCTTGAAAGTATGAAATATGGCATTGTAATCCTCGCTAACTCTAATTGGTCTGCTAATGTCGTACCTGAATACCGTGATCGCAAACATATATTTCATAGCTAATAAAAGTTCCTTCAAAATATCAGACATCCTTGCCGAGTCCATATTCCTTCTCCGTACAACAAAATGCATTACGTCGGTCATATTGCTATTTTTGTCAGTCTTTTGGTAGTGAGTTTCCTGATTTTTTCGTCAAAAATTGAGCATGATAATGATTCGTAATAGATAATGGATGAGATTCACAAACATGGCATTCGCTTGTACGAGTTTCCAGAATGTGACCAAGATGAAGACGAAGATTTCAAAAATCTAACCAAACAACTCAAAGTGAGCTTGGTGGTTCTCGCCTTTATTTATTTTTTTTATCAAACATTTTTACAGGTTAACTTTTCCAGAAAATACATTCTGCTATCAATAAAGGACCTGCGGCTTTCATTTTTCATTTTTACATTCATTTTTGCATACATGTGTACATTCATTTTTACATTCATTTTTGCATACATTTGTACATTCATTTTTTCCATGCGCTTTTGTATCTCATCTCGTAAATAGCGTCCTGTCAAGTCTGCTCACACTTCCTCCGATATATTCACGATATCTTGTAATCTCATGTGTTAATTTTTCGTGACGATTTTACTATATCTTAATTATGTTCCTTAAGAATGCAGTCGTCATGAAACTCTACCAGTGACTTCGCCCGTTGCGCCACCGTCCTGCTGTCGTCTGTCCTGAAAATGTTACATACGATGGATGGACGGTTTTTATTTGCCTGTAATTGCTGCATGCCATGTCATCGACTCATTTTGCACGTATTCAGCGCTGCTTTCATTGGCTAAGCAGACCATAGCTGAGGTCACAGCAACTCCTTCAGTTTTCCAAGCTTTGTTCCCCTGGATGTCCCCCCTCCCCGCTGGACACGCGCCCGTGTATTAGTTACTTGGGGACAGACTCTGTGGGCCTAGAATAGGCGGTTTTAAATTTTTGGGTTCATCGTGCTTCAGCAGTTCTTTACTTGAAGTTTTTACTTTTGACTGCGTAGGCGACGATGCCGTTTGCAGTAGTTGGAAGCAACACGGCGATTGAAGTAAAAGGAAAAAAGGTTCGAGGAAGAGCATACCCGTGGGGTGTAGTCGAAGGTAAATTAGCATTCTTTTGATCACATTGAAGTCGTTAATTAGAAGATTAGCCGAACACTGCGTAGACATGATGTAGTCTTTGTTGCGTATAATTTGTATCGGATAAGACTACTTATGCTGTTAAAAGCTTCACTCACTGCAAGGATAAAACAAGATTTGATGCTGAAACATCGTCAGCCCATTCACAGTATTTTGTGATATTTTGATTTGCAATGCCCGTGGAACTGTAAGCTCAGCAGGGATCGACACAAGAGGAGCAGCATGTTTTTAGCTACTTAAGGTATCAGCTGCGATAATGATACTAATGTAAAAATACTTTAATAAGTTCTGAAAAGAATTAAATTGGAAGTAAACATAATATGCAATTCAAGGTAAATTTGAATCGTTATTCATTGCAAATCATTCTTGCCGCGCCTGATAATTTGTTCGTCGAGTTGCCAGAACTGATTGGAATTGCACAGATCTGGCCGTGTCCGTAAGAGCATCTTATCTAGTAACTGACTGGTATTAGCAGGCAATACCTACAAGTTTCCTTCAACCATACTTCCGCGTTTCATTTTTCTTGTCGCATGAAATAGCATTTGATTCTTTAATTTCTTTTACAGTGGAAAACCCAGAACACAGCGACTTCGTCAAGCTCCGAACTATGTTGATGTAAGCCAAACAATGTCCATTTTCATTTTTCCTCAATATGCATGTTTGCAAGAGGGCTCAGAACTGTCCAGTGACAGATGCTTATAGAGTATCTATCAATCAAATACATACTTGTTCAGATTTTCCCATTCATGTGCCCTTGCATACTACTTATGAAGGTGGAAAACGATTGGAAGTAATCTCTGTTTTAATGGGTTGAATTCTTCAAGAGAAAAAGTCTATGTTAGCGTCTCTGTAATACTGGAAATTTTATCTTGTTTATTCTGTTATTTAAGTAACTTAATGCTAATTCATTTTCTAAAAAAGTTGCCACATACCTCTCTTTTGTACAAAGCAACTTGGAGGCTAAACTCTCCCGAAGTGACGAATTTTCCTAGTTTTTGAACTGAGTAGAATGCTGCTACACGTCGGTCCTATTTCTATTCTGAATGGAACAACTAATTTCTTTCAAACGTTTCTGCTCCAGTACATTCATGCAAGACTTGAAAGAAGTGACTCAGGACGTTCATTATGAGAACTATCGTGCACAGAAGTTAACAAAGCCACCGCAGGGTTCTGCTGCTACTGCTGCTACCGTTGCTGCAAGGAAAGAGTATGACCAACGGCATTTATTTTCATGCTCGATTACTTGATGATCCTTATTTAGATGGTCTGGCATAGTCGAACCGACAAATTTCCTTCCTCTGGTGCCAGAACTATTCTCTCTTTTTGTATAAATCTCTGAAAGTTTCAAGATATTCTTCACACATTCCGTGATGGTATTTGATTTTTCTTCAATCACATTTTGCTTGCTTTATCAATTGTGCAGTAATTTTAGGGTGGTTTTTTTTGTCATTTTGTGATGACTCTGTTCTCAGTTTGCAGTGCTCATTCCGACTGAGAAAATATAATGTGTGATATAGGAATATAATATATGTAATATGTAATATAGGAATATTATATATGAATATGTAATGTAGGAATAGTATATATGAATATGTAATATGTTATATAGGAAACTCACATTGGATGGAATACACAATTATAAATATAAGAGCAGCAATTGTTATCGAACATTCAAGTAATGACCTCAACATTCTTTTAAAATCAATTTTTTTAGCCAAAGACAGGGCAGAGTCGAAGACAAGGATGCTTTATTGCAAGAGAAAGAAGCTGAGGTTAGTAAGATGGTCATTTTGAGGATTTTTGTTTGATTTGCCACTTTTTTTGATATTCACTTAGCACACAATAATTTCGCTAGGGTGTTCAAAATTCTCACAATCTTGTGAAAATGAGCATCAAAGATTTCCTTGAATCCATATGTATGAAGTATGTAAGTCCTTACCGCCCGTTTTCATACAGATGTATCACCACTAAGAAGCTCATCTATTGAGCAGTGTCCTGCGCCAGATGTGACCAAAACTTGCAGCTTTTTCACCTAAAGTATGCAGTTTTCCATGCCGTTTTTCGGCCGGATGCCCGTCCAGCCACCAACCCCTAGCCACAAATCCTTCCTGCCCCAAATGCTTCCTATTTATCCCGCTTGAGACCGATTTCACTTGCTTTTGATGCCTCGTGGCTGAATTTGATAGCTACTGAAGTCGATAACTTTGCGTCTCCTGATGAAATCAATGATTTTCTTGTAGTTGAAGAGAATGCAAGACATGATCGCTAAAATGCAAGCCCAAATGAAAAGCCAACAACAATAGTTAACCACGCGAGTGTAAATGTTAGATCTAATTTTGAATCTCTAGACTCGCTCGGCTGATAGCCGCATTTGCAGTGAGCCACCCTGAGTCTAGCGACTTCAATTTGTAGTGACGTCATTTGCCTCAGATGGCACTTGTCCTTGTTTTCTTGTAATCAGTGCTACATTTTTATCAGGAGGTACAACTGAGTTCTGACTGATGTGTAGAATGCCATAGTGTCAATGAATTTCGTATTGCTTTTGCTAGGCACGCACTCCCGTGTCGAATTTTCCTAACGTACATTGAGTACTCTATCCCGATATGCTCCGCAGAGGAACGCCTATGCTAAGCTGCATTCCAGCTGTTAAATCAAAATTATTTAATTTTGTTCCGTAGCGTCGAGCATCGACTTTATATGAAGCCTATTGCATCAAATCGTATAGAATGTATACAAAAATTTATGTTGTGATAATTTCTTTGCATTTTTGAACATCTGGATCCGTTTCTCAGACAAAATAATTCTTTTCTTATTCTGATGTATGTTATTACTGATAACCCCCTTCAACTGAAGATTTTATTCGTATAAGTTGACGGAACTGCAGTTTTTGCAGGGTGTTGGTATGAATTTAAACGGCATGTGATTCGTAAAGTTTCATTCGACAATGGTCTTTGCAATTTTGTCGCTGTAAATCGTGTAATTCTTGTTCTTTTCTATCACTGCTTTCATTTTACATTTCATTTTTCATTTTGGCATTATTTTGACACTTAAATGGCCAGAGACCGTCGTAAATAGAGAGATAGATAGTGATGAGCTCATCAAAGTGCCCCTACGGCCGTGAGGTTATAGGATTGACGTGACATGCCCTGAGCTGACCTGACCTCACATGACCTCACATGACCTGACCTGACCTGACCTGACCTATACATCTTTCAGCTCAAATAATAAGATACTCATGAATTGCACTAGAGAGGTCGAAGTCGAGTTAAAGCTTTAACTACTATACGGCGCTGCTTTTCCAGAGATTCCTGTTTTGATCTTGAAAATAGCCCTTTGAATATGTTTTGATTGCTTTTTGAAACCATTTAAGGTAGGCAACTCACGAATTGTGACTGGTGTGTCATTCTACGCCTCCAGTGCTGAATATCGAACACCATATTTTTGGAAATTCTGTCCTACATCTAGGTATATGACGATTTCGACAGCTTCTTGCATCGTGTGATGAAAATGTGGATCTCGGGGGGGGGGGGGATTGTTGAAAAGGTTCTCAGGGCAGTCTGTTCGTAATGTCATAGGCTATGATGCCTCGCAGTGCTATCAATGGATTCCCAAGCAATTTGCTGTGGAGATGGTATTGATGTTTCACTGCAAGCCTCTCGTCTGATTCTGATTAAAACAGACGAGCGAAAAACTGTGAAAAGGAACTAATGAGAAACTATCCTTGTGCTATAGAAGCGAGTCTTCATAATCCACGGGAACGAGTCTTGCTCAACTGAACTATGCTTCTATCGACTGCTTTTTATAGCTGCCCGTATGTACAATGAATGTAAAGAGGTCTTTCTCAAGTTGACATGCTATCAAGCCAATGAATGAAGCCCGGATTTCTCCCTTTTTGCATTGCTTCAACATGATTTGGTATATCAAATATGTTATTGTGCGTGATCGTGTCACAGAAAACATTTTGGGTTCCTTCCCAAAGCGAGTTGAGCCATTGTGTAGTCCAATTAATAAAGTGACGTCACAAAACGTGCTATTCGCCGAAGAGATGACGTCATAACTGATTTAGCATAATGGCATGAAGCGAATACCTTGGCAACGAGTGAATGTGTCGTGGGCGCCACGATTGAAGCAGCGAATTACAGACAGATCCAGCGAGATTTCCATTCCGCTTGAGAGGTAGGATGAGTCTGAATATAAATGAGCTACCCGAAAGTGCATTGCTCCGGATATTTTCGCTTCTCACTTTGAGAGAGTTGTGCAGCGTGCAAGTAGTTTGCAAATGCTGGTACGAGCTAATTCAAGACTTCTCCTTATGGAATGATATCAGCATCGCAAATGACAATCAGCTTTCCTCAATTCTCACTGAAGAAATGCTAGGCGTCTGGTTGGCACGCTGGAACCGTCACATCAAGACATTGCGACTTCGGTACTGCCGAAGACTGACGAACTTCACAGGGCATCTGATAGGAAACAATTGCTCGCAGATTGCAAGCATCGACCTGCAAGGATGCATCGGCATCGGAGATTATGGCATCGCGCTAATTGCTGACAGGTGCTCAATGCTAAAGAAAGTGAATCTCTTCATGACTGGTATCACAGATGTCGGATTTTCCGATCTCGTCCGAAAGGTGCCGACGATATCTTCGGTGAAGCTTCCAAGCAAGGGTAATTGCTACCGCAGCCTAGACTCAATTTGTTCCAGTTGTGACAGCCTGGACGCACTCATTCTCAATGACGTCATTCCATTCGACGAGACAGACCCTGTTGTAAGCGACACGATTATCAAGCAAGTCACCACGACGTTTTGCATGATAAGAAAGATAAGTTTAAACTGGTGCTGGTATGTCACTGACGAATGCCTGACAGCGATCGCTGAGAACTGCCAAAACCTGTACCACTTAGTCGTGAGAGAATGCCATCAGGTGTCGGACCTTGGTCTCAATATTGTCATCAAAATGTGCACGAAACTAAGGAAGCTGCAGTTAGGCCGGTTGTACGGTGTGACCGACGGCCTCGCACAGGGTTTTGTAGGAAGACGCAGTTCTTTACAGAGACTGAAGTTAATTGATACATCAGTCACTGATAAAGGTATCTCAAGGATTCTTGAAAGCACTCCGGCAATGTTGGGGTTGGTGTTGGGTGAATACTGTTTCAATGCATCTAAGATCAATGGAGATCTGCTTTTCCCGTGTACGAAATATTGCAAGGACCTCGTTGAGTTGGTTTTGATTTCATGCAAAACTGTTAATGACGAAATGCTGTTCAATATCGCTGAGAACCTTTCCAGTCTCCAGACTTTGTGCCTAAGTTCGTGTTTCAACGTAACCAGAGCTGGCCTGGAGTCGATGATCAATAACCTGAGGAGGCTGAGAATTCTGAGAATATGCAAATGCAGCGATTTTGACGATGTTATCCTTGATAAAGCGGCCGATAACCTTACTGCGTTGGTCACCGTCGAATTGTATGGATGCAATAAAGTCACGTACGAGGGAGTTAAGAGCTTTCTCAGAAAGAAGCCAAACTGTAACGTGCGACTATAAATCAATACAATATCACATTTCTAGAAACAATTGTATAGTGATTGGGTATATGAAGATACTTGAATCCTTTTCCATATACATGCTCTCATCAAAGAACATTGAAGAGAATTCGCTAATTTTCAGGTTTCTTTTAGCTATTTTGCGTTAATGTGTAGCATATGAATACTGTTATATTTATGAATACATTGTTATATTTACGAATGCATTGTTATATTTATGAATACATTGTTATATTTATGAATACATTGTTATATTTGATGTTTTTAAGATCAATTTTCCGAAGCAAATTTGACTCAATGCTAACTTAGTTTGGGACTTGTCTCGGTTGGAAAATTGCTCGACGATCCAGAAATGACCGCATTTTTGTTGTATTCGGGGATGCATTTTATGATAATTTTTTTGAACCTTCAGTTCATTAAGCATAGTTAAAATCTACAATTATACACCTCTCTAGTAACAGGTAGTGTGTAACTGGCTATCTGCTTCGATACAATGGTAAAGAAAATTAATAGCGAAGAAAAAATGAATAGTGTGGTTCAAAATCTAATAATTCTGGTGATAATGATTTAGATAATAGGAATGTTTTAACAGGGTAAGCAGCAACTAAAATATTTCTAGTTTCAAAGCCTGGCCTGCTTAAAAGATATAAAATCATAATCTACAATTTACAACTATGAATAGATATCGCGTTGATAATCCATACTGAATTTAAAAAAGGCCACTGCGCCAAAGCTAATTCATTTTAAAAACAAATCCATTTTTTTCTTAAGACCCTCTCCACTTTTGGCATTTCTTACATTTAGCTTTGCCCTCGTGCAGAAAAGTTATTGTTGCGCATGTTTAGTTTTGATTTTTGGCAAAGTTGCTGAACATTTGTTGTTTCTAGTGGTTTTGCTATGAAGATGCTTTTTAAAGTGGATCAGGGCGTCAGGGTGTCTGGGTGTTAGGGAATCTCAGTGGTAAGATTCCTGCGCATTGATCCAATGGTTAGTGGTTCGAATCCACCCTTAGCTAATCTTTCACTTAGTGCGAGGAGAGTCGCCATCTCTCTGCAATTCCAGGCGTAGGAATCACGAGGTGTGGTCACATCAAGAGGAACGACCTGGACATTACTCGATAAGCAAAAAGCTTCTCAGTGTCCGGATGTCTACCTTTGACATCTAGATAGGGTAGAATCATATATACATTTATAAAAAAGCAGATCCGATCAGAGGGAGAAAGCAGAATTGAAACAATTTATGTGATCAATATGTGTGAATCATTTTCATTAGGTATACATGGTGATAGCTGTTAGTAAGACATACGAAGAACAACGTAATTGATGCAGTATTGGAGTTATATTGGCTACTAAAACGATATCGTAGCCACTCAATGGCCGCTTATCTATGAAAGAAAATTAGAGTCTGGATGTTATATCCTAATGAGGCATGGAATCAACCTAAAAGAGCTGAAAATTCATCTACACAATCTCAGAATTAGATGGAATTTTTCACTTTCCTCCTTTTCGAGAACGACCTAAATGGTGCTTTATTCTATCAACCTTCTTCAGCTCAAAGGAATTTCTGCCCTTACATTGTGAGAGTTTTCCCTCTTTCTTCTGCAAGGATGAAATCCGTTGATGATAATTTCTGCTCGTCGATAACAAGACCATACCCTGCTTTTGTTCAACTTCAAAATTCAGCTTAACTTCAAGAATTCAGAGATCGTTCTCTTAGGCAGCTTCGAGCCTAAATTGTTGCAACGGAACTCGCGAAAATCTATTTCAGCTTCCATGATGCCGCAATGAAATTAGAATCGTACTGTTAGGTAATGTATGATTTTCCCAAGAATCGCTTGGTCTTATGTTCGTACATCTAGCCACTAACAGATTACGCAGCAGAATTACACAGGTAAAAGAATGGTATTGATAAATACAGTGAACATCCAATCAACTTGAACTGATTAGTGATAAAGTGAATTCAAATAATTGGTTAGCAACTGCAAAGGATGTAGCCAAACTTTTGTTAAATATGAGTGCCTATTGACCGATGCATTTGAATGTCTTCCTTCAACTTCGCAGCCATGGTGTGACAAGGGGACTGGGCTCTTACCACGTGCGGAGTGGCTGACGAATGAGAATATGTGGATGACATCTTAATGGGTCATTAAGCTGTGGTACCTCGTAATTGGATAAGAGGGTAGTCCATTGCGTGTGTTACTTGATGAGTTATCGACTAATCCGTTTCATATAAAGATTCATTTTGAATTCTCTACTGCTTGCCAAAAGAAAATTCTACATTACCCATTTTTAAAAAGAGGCCATAGCTCTTTCATCAGGCTACATCCTTGCCGATAACAAAATTCAAAACTAACGAGAATAATCAGATAATCAGGTTGGGATTCTAAACATTATCGGTTAGGTACAAATTTGAAAAAAAAACGGAATTTAATTTACTAGATCGAAGGAATACACATTCATAATGTAAATTCAATAGTGCATTCACATCATTTCCTAAGAACGGTAACACTTTACAGCAAGACAATAAAATAATAATTTAGGTGAATAAATATCTTTTATGTATATATTTATTTTATATATGTAAGTTTATGATAAGTTACCAGGTATTCATGTTTCTCACGGCTATTTGCTGACCTCGTTGACAGTCAATTTGCTTTTGTCTGAGATTCTCCTACTGCTTCTCAACATCGAAGATCTGGATGGCGATGGTTTGTGGACAATTACGCATTCTCGTTCTTCGCCGCTCGCTTCGGCCTCGCATCGCATTCGATACCCTGTGCAGGAGCAGTCTGAATCCAAGTGGCAGCTTTTCTTCAAATCTCCACACTGAGAAAACAAGTTTATCATGATATCATTGTGCCTGAGTACGCATGTGTAGAAAAACATATTCGGTATCATTTGCAGTTTCTTTGACGTTTACTTGCAGCCCGGTCCCTTGAAAAAGGTCGTCTGAGAAAGGTTGTCTGAGCAAGTCGTTTGAAAAAGGTTGTCTAAGAAATATCGTTTGAAAAAGGTTGTCTGAGAAAGATCGTTTGAAAAAGGTTGTCTGAGAAAAGTTGTCTGAGAAAGGTCGTTTGAAAAAGGTCGTTTGAAAAAGGTTGTCTGAGAAAGATCGTTTGAAAAAGGTTGTCTAAGAAATATCGTTTGAAAAAGGTTGTCTGAGAAAGATCGTTTGAAAAAGGTTGTCTGAGAAAAGTTGTCTGAGAAAGGTCGTTTGAAAAAGTCGTTTGAAAAAGGTTGTCTGAGAAAGATCGTTTGAAAAAGGTTGTCTAAGAAAGATCGTTTGAAAAAGGTTGTCTGAGAAAGATCGTTTGAAAAAGGTTGTCTAAGAAAGATCGTTTGAAAAAGGTTGTCTGAGAAAATTTGTCTGAGAAAGGTCGTTTGAAAAAGGCTGCCTGAGAAAGTCATTTGAAAAAGGTCGTTTGAAAAAGGTTGTCTAAGAAAGATCGTTTGAAAAAGGTTGTCTGAGAAAGGTCGTTTGAAAAAGGTTGTCTGAGAAAGATCGTTTGAAAAAGGTTGTCTAAGAAAGATCGTTTGAAAAAGGTTGTCTGAGAAAAGTTGTCTGAGAAAGGTCGTTTGAAAAAGGCTGCCTGAGAAAGTCATTTGAAAAAGGTCGTTTGAAAAAGGTTGTCTAAGAAAGATCGTTTGAAAAAGGTTGTCTGAGAAAGGTCGTTTGAAAAAGGTTGTCTGAGAAAGATCGTTTGAAAAAGGTTGTCTAAGAAAGATCGTTTGAAAAAGGTTGTCTGAGAAAAGTTGTCTGAGAAAGGTCGTTTGAAAAAGGCTGCCTGAGAAAGTCATTTGAAAAAGGTCGTTTGAAAAAGGTTGTCTAAGAAAGATCGTTTGAAAAAGGTTGTCTGAGAAAGGTCGTTTGAGAAAGGTCGTTTGAAAAAGGTCGTTTGAGAAAGGTCGTTTGAAAAAGTCGTTTGCCCTTGGTGTGTGTCACTTACTTTGTTAGTGAGCCGAAGGAACACTTCGTGGGCTTTTCTGCATCTCCCCTGTTGCATGTCGCACAAGTAGTTATCCTCTCTGCAGTCAAAATGCCCAATGCAAGGTTCGTCCTGCAAACATATATTGTAAACCGTCTTAGAAGCTATAAAGAATCGCTTTTTTGCTGGGTATAACGAGGTAGTTCAGTATGTGCGTTGCTGTGTGCTTCAAAACTCGCTCATTTATATAGGTATTAAAAACGGTAGTTTATATTGCAGGATTCTTTTTTGCCTTTTTTCCGGCGCTGAACCTTGGTCAAAGAGTAATCATTACCATTTGTATTAATCGCTGATGCATTGCTGTTATTCATAGCCAATGATTTGATGCAGCATCACTGTTAAAACGAGTAAATGCTAGGTTATCGGCTCAAATGCACTTTGCCAAAGAATACAGAGCAAAATCCCCTACCTCCGATTTCACATGTCTTCGTCTGCTGTTGAAGATTTTAGCGACTGTTCTCAATTCTGCGGCAGTGGTAGGAAGTTTGCATTGATGCTTTTTGCATAACTGCAGGTTTGGACAATCCTCATTTATGAAGCAAAATGAGCGCTGCGGAGAGAAGGACAGATTTAAGCATCTACGGTATGACATAAGCTGGTGCCGTGGCGTATTGCTTAAGCATGCGGCCTCACAACACAGGGGTTGTCAGTTCGATTCCTCCATATGTCACTTTTATATCGCCATTAGTGATGAAGGCAATGGGAAACCACCTCATGAATTTTACGTCCCTAAAAAAAACTCAGAGCCCTGTCTCTGGTTTCTGCTACGCTCGAAGGGAGGTACGCAACGGACTTCTTTTTTTTAGGTACAAAATATGGATTTCATGAAAAACTTATCCTCTAATTTAAGGAACGCCAAAATCATTTGATTTTCTCGTTTCCATTTTCAAGGTGTTTTTCCGAAGGAACAGGAAGAAAGCTCGCTTTCCGAACCAAGGAGAGATATGGGAGGGATGAAGACTCAACGCAAATGTATCGGCGTATTTCCTTGCCAGCACCGGTTCTTTTGCACGTTAGTGCATGCGCGCTAGAAAGTTAAGTGTGTAGGATGATTGCTATCAAATGCAGGGGTCAGTAATAGGGAACTTTTCCGTAATGGAAACTTACATCTGGTTCGCATAAATGCATAAACCATTCCTTTTCAAAGACTTCTGCCAATGAGCCTAGGTCCTAGCAGTGAAGAATCTCAAGTATACGAGTCTTAGGAAGTGGCAAAGTGACCATATCGAGATCTTTTAATGTCTGTATGAAGACACCGTTTACAGAAGAAAAAACAGACAACAAAGACTTCGGATTGAGACTGTGCGTCTGTTGATGCTTGCTGAAGATAATCGCTACGTTTTTTCGCCAATCTGAAGTAAGCTGAAGTCTAAAGATCTGGAGGAAGTCTAACGGGGATATTTTTACGTAGAGGGACGATTTAAGAGGTCTTAGCCTTTGCTTTGTTGGTTTTAGGATTAGACTGCAACTGTCTAAGCCAACAAATCATCCATTATAAATGAAATCATGAGAAGAAAAGTAACTCTGTCACGTTTCCTGTGTTTTGTTCACCACAATAAAGTCAAGATACTCAATCGACATAGGGAAGTGAAGTCAAAATATACATAGATACAGCATGATTGAATGGTTCAATTAATAGATCGAGAAACTGATTTCCTGAAATTTTTTTGTCGAACATTGCAATGAATCAATAGATGTACTCAGAAAGCAAGGATGAATGAATGAATGAGTTAATGGACGAATTAAGGTTTGAATGAGTGAAAGAAAGGATTAATAAGGGAATTAATGTCAAACAATAAATGTTTGAATGGTTGAAATGTTAAATGAACAAGTAATCTGATTAATTATGATATAAAGTGACTTATGAAGGTAGTAGTACATGGCACGAAGAGCAAGCAATTGAGTTATCAAATTTTCGTGATAACATCGAAAAGGCATTTTAATATGAGACACAATGCCGAAAGATCCTGAAAGCATATCATATTAAAATTTGATATAGACATCAATCCTAGTTTGCTGCTTAGTATTTGGAAATTCAGTCGCATTTCTTTTAAAACCAGATCAGAATGAAATTTGCGAACAGGCTTTTAAAAAAATTTACATGTGTAGCCCAAGCAAACGGATATGACAACAATCAAGATTTTTTGCTCTCAAACCTATTTTATTTGCATCTTGAAATAGAAGGCGTGCTTGTTTTGTCAGAGGCATCAATAACAATTTATTCACCTATTCGAGAGAGAAATTAAGTGAAATTTCCATCTTAAATGGATTAGCTTCACTGCATGAATAATGAATTGATGAAAACTAAAGCACCAATCATGATCAGTATTAGATTTCATTGAATGAGCAACTTTTGTTTTTTGCAAGGACAATTGGATAAGATCCTGTTTTGCTTTTTAAGCTCATCTTGAAACTATTTCTAAACTCTCTGCAACTGCTGGCTATTCTTAGAATTTGAAGACAATTTTGTATTTGGACTTTCTTGAGATGAGATACGTCTCTTGAGCTTGGCAAAGATTTTATGAAGTGGGTTCGCAACGTCTTTCGCAGTGAGAGTTTTTCTGTCATGAACCGTGAAGGATTCGAACCCACAACCCTTGTATTGCGAATTGAAGTCACTCAAAACACCATTCTAACACTAGCAATTGTGTCTCCTTTGTATTGAGAATTGAAGTCACTCAAAACGCCATTCTAACACTAGCAATTGTGTCTTCTTTGGGAATGCCCACAAGGGCGGAATCATGATTAAAATAGGGTGAGGCAAAGATGCATTATCAATTGAGATTTGTTAGCTGGAAGTGTTCGTTCATATAAATTCGAATTATACAGTAATACGTATACTCATGCTGGATAAGGAAGAAGCGGAATGATGCAAGCAGTCAAAGCTCAGTTTTAAACAAAATAACTTTAAGCAGCTACGTGATGGAGATCATTGTCAAAAAAGCCACGAAAAGAGTTGGCACAAAGCGAAGCCACAGTTTTCCCCACAATGTTAGGTGTTAAAACAGCTTAGTAGTCGAAACACTTGATTACAGACCCCATGGTCAATGGTCGAGTGTCAAATCAAGCTGAATCGTCAATTAGGGAAAGAGGGTCACTGTCTCTCTGTATTTTAAGAACCAGGAATCACACTTCGTACAAATTGCTTCCCAGTATCTTCGACCTGTCGTCAGACACCAAGTAGCGCAAACAACCTGTAAAAATCACGTTTGGACTTTGGTGCCAATCAAACGTCTTTGGTGAAAATTTTTGAATCCAAGAAGCCATTTGATGGAGGATGAGTAAGTTGGGGGCAGGAAGAAAGGATTGGTCAGGGAGAGAGCTAAGACTGAATCAAGAAAATGGCAGAAGTGGGCTTGAAGGACGAATATGCAAGCAAGAGAGGTCCCTTGAGAATGATGATCAGAGGCAACCATACAAGCGACCCCAAAATCTGTGACTGAAAACGGAAGAAGACGTCCAGAACAGTTTTGCCAATGTCCCACTTCTAATCAGAAAAAATGTTATCGATTGAGCAATAGGATCTTTGGTGGGTGATGGTGATGACGTTGATAATGATGATTGATTGTGATGATGATTGATTGAGATGATGACTGATTTTGATGATGATTGATTGCGATGGTGATTGACTGTGAATATGATTCATTGTGATGATGCTTGATTGTGATTATAATTTATTGTGATGATGCTTGATTGAGATTATTATTGATTTTGATGATGATTGACTGTGATGATGATTGATTGCGATAGTGATTGACTGTGATGATGATTGACTGTGATGATGCTTGATTTAGATCGTTGTTGATTTTGATGATGATTGACTGTGATGATGATTGATTGCGATGATGATTGACTATGATGATGATTCACTGTGATGATGCTTGATTGGGATTATGATTCATTGTGATTATGATTCATTGTGATGATGCCTGATTATCATTGCAATGATTATTCTTTTAACGGCGAAGATGATGATGATTGATGATGATCGTGATGATTTTGATCAAGCGCTCTTTGTGTGCTTCGAGAGAGGGAGGTCCCTATGAAACCTAGCACAAAATGATTCAGACCCTGGCAGCAAAGTTCCCCTATCCCTTTCGAATGCTTTACCGTTGTCTCCCGATTGTTATTAGACAACTTGATTAGCAGTGCGCCGAGAGTATTCTTGCATGAGAATTTGGCTCAAATTATAGCCATTCTTAATAGCTTAAAGTAATCTTTATAGCTCATCATATCAAATAGTGGATTCAATTTTCGGTTTCACTAAGCCCACGATAGCCACATCTCTTTCTGCTTTTTAGTTGAGTCAGTATTAATGAATAACGTAAGAGGCTGGCTCTCTCTCTAATCACAGTAATTCAATAAGCCATCAAACGTGTGTAAACCAAAATCACTTAAAGGGAATCTCATGACAGACTAAGTTAAACTGCTTTTTTATAATAGTACATCAAGCAGACATTTCCTTTAAACAGAATTACTGAATAGGATAAGGAGCGCGATTGGTTCATCAAAAGCGCTTTGAATTGCACGATGCTACTCAGGGCAGACATGTTTCTCGATCCATTGACGTGGTTCATGAAGAGTTCTTCCCACTGGCGGGGCAAGGAAATAACTCCTTGCTCACTCTTCAATTAAGCAACACGTGTTGAAGTCCTTCATTGAGTGATGTGGTTACAGTTAAACTCCCTGATGCTACTTAAGTTGGTCTTTGAGGTTCCCGTAAAAATTCGTCTTTATTGAATGCCCCATAGATTCATGCAAAAGATACCTTTTCCAATGGACCAGGCGTGTGTGTTTCAATGGACGATTATGCATTTTTCTAATTTACTCGAAAATGCGAAGTATTGGGAAATTTGAAGGTTGAGCAGTCACGCTTCACTTAAAACTGCTTTTTTAGCGAGTTATGTTGGGGGGAGGCCATGGTAGCACATACATAGCCCCAACATAGGTAGAAAGGAGAAAGTGAAAGACTAAGAGGAGAGATCAGATAATATTAATTAAAGTATGAAATGAGTCTGATATGAACTTGAAACATGTTTTTTATAGCAACGAAATGGCAATCTTACTTTGATCGCTTCACGTTAGCTGGATTTTCTTGTTAACACAATGAGACTGTTTGCAGCTGAGTCCGCCTAGAACTTTTAGACTCTTCTCTCTTCTCAAGATGAAGAAACTCAGGGCAAGACTACAGAGATGAATATCAAAGGCTTCTTTCATCAGTTGACGAAGTCAAATAACTTCAAAGTTATGTTTAAAAGTTTCATTGGAGCAACCCACGTCAATACAGCGTCATAACGTCAATGTCCTGCTCTTTTGCCATCTTAGTTTGATGGATTTACTTAAAAGCTAATGAGACAAGCCATTTCCGTGATCTAATGTAATTTTCTATATTGATGTGTTGAAAATGAGAGATGATGAAAGAATGCGAAATCGAAATTCATGCAGAGACATCCCCTGTGCTATCAAACTTCTTGCAAGCAAAGTTATCAGACTTTTGATCACGAGATTGATTGTGAGACAGCTTAGCTTCAAATTAAAACACGTTTTAACTGATAAAAATTACGATAGATTACGTCGTAAGGCAACGAAGGCCTATCGTTGACAATATTTTATAATCACAGATGTTGCTGAGTTTTCTGTTGTAAGATTCGTGTTGTGGCACACTACTTTTAAACCTTTGAGGCAAAAATCTATCCAGCCCTTGCTTCCTCGCGTTCCGAAATGGCTCCTTCCTTCTTTCATTCTGAGTGAAATAATCTACAGCTGAAAATAAGGCTTGTCCTTTTGCATTAATGCTTCATTCACAACAAGGCATCCTTTAAGAAAGATTTCGCTTCGTTGACCACGAGAAAAGAAGATAACGCGCTGTTAAATAAATCAGCTTAAGTTATTACCGAATCGAAACAATTCATGTTACACTACCAGTTAGAAAATTATCCCTGGCCTGAGTTACACACTATCACGTTTTAAAACTGCTGCATGAATTTCCCCTGCTGCTTTGTATCGTAAAAAATCGCAATGAACATTTTTAGGCTTATCAGATTCTGAGTAAGTTCTGCAGCTATTCTAACCATGGCGTGGAAATGGAGACGAGAAGCTTGAAAGTTTAAGCTATCACAAAAGGTTGATATTCCCTTCTTTATCAGCTATCGCTTTCTTTGGGTATATGGTTGAGAAGAAATAAAAACAACACATCTGTTCATTGGACTCGAACACTGTCATTTAGAATCTTATTTCCACTGACACAAAGGCTTATCAAATCGATGCTATCGCAAATGCCAACTCGACCCTTGAACAGTTGTCTCCTTATTGCTTTTTGAACTGTGACCTTCGCCGAGAACTCTCTGAAAAATTTGAAAAATCCCTCGGTTTAAATACAGATAGAATGCTTCCATCTTTGATGACCAACGCTGTATATTGATACTAGATTTCTAAGCAGAGACGCGAGCCAGACATTCTATGCGACCGTCAAGACATCCGCAAATCGCCTCAGTGCTACAAAATATGGAGAAAAAATGGGAATCTTGTCTAAACTTACATTTTCTTTTTTCCAAGAAGAAGCAGTGACACTACAGCAAATAGCGAGAAGGCTTGAGATGATTGTCAACATCATCTTGGTGCGTCTCTGTCTCTGTCCTGTTATATCTTCCACTGATATACCTTCAACTGATTAGACGAAGATACGAGCTTGATTCAGGATCCCAGTTCTTTAGCTGCTTCTCTCCACGATCCGGCTTGATTGCGGGCTCACGACTGACTGAGCTCTGGCGATAGAATCTCCTGTTATAACAACAGCCGGCCCACAGTCATCGCTAATTAGATGTTTACAAAATACCCGATTCAAAGAATGGATACTTTGTCGTGGTTTCACTTTGAATGGATTGGGCGAACTTCTACTGTTGATTTTGCTTCACAATTGAATATAGTGGATTATCAGTAACTGCTTGATTTCAAATGGTATTCTTGCACCGCGAGACAGTGGAATGGAGTCTTGGTTAAGATTCCATTGCAAAGGCTGTGATCGAAGTCGATCGTATCCCTCTTCCAATCAACCCAATCACAATCAGAGAGCAGATCGTCTGACCGGTGCCTCTAGATTGTATCGAAGTTTCCAATTTTCTTAGAAATTCCTTGACGAGATAACGATTCAATGATTTTTTACCGGGGCTACCAGAAGATAACGGTCGTTTCAATGCGTCACTCATCTGTCAGAATTCTCTTCAGCAAGTGGCTTTCGTTAACTGATTTAATATAATCAGGTTTGCTCTGCGTTAACTGTTGAATAAAACTGCCATTGCTTCTGTCAACTCGCAAATCTTTTCCTGTGTCAGAACGTCCCTAATTTCTTCATCTCATGCTTTCAAAGTGGATCCTTTTCTCTGAGTTGCTTTACAATAAATGAGGAGTTTCAATGTCCTTATCAGGGTCGCATAATGTTTATCAGTAATCTTTCAGCGACAATGTGTTCATACAAATTTTAACAACGCAAAACTCCCAGAACTAAAATTAGCACGGTTAAATTGGACAGTCTACAGTCCATCAATGATCGACTAATGTTTTAGCGAAATATCTTCTTGTCTGTCCAATCGCACAAGTTTCCTTGTTGTCTCAACTTGAAACACAGTGAATTGTCCATGCAAAATATTACCTGGGGCACGCGTTTCTCACATTATTTAAAGACAGAAATGATTTTCAGAGGCCGTTCAAGCTGTTTCTGAAGAGCAAAAATGCCCTGAAATTTGCCGGTTGTTCAATAGGCTGCTTAGCTGGTTGAAAACCACCATGTTTCCTAAAGGAGTGAAGTTGTGGAAAAAAAATATGCTACGCTAGGCCAGCACTGATAAGAAAGCTAAAAAGCAGGAGAAGCGATAGGTGATATTAACCAGCCTCTCCTCCTTTATCAGAGTGGTGCAATGGCGTAGTAGTTAAGCATGCGGACTCATAACACAGGGGTTGTCAGCGCGATTCCTCCATGTCTCACATCAAACACGCCATTTGCGAGGAAGGCAACGGGAAACCACTCCATAAAATCCACTTCCCTGGAAATAACTGAGATCCCTTTCTCTGGCTTCTGCTAAGCTCGAAAGCAGTTCGCCTTTATCGTACTTTAATGAGTTCACACTCCATGTGTGAGCTTTGAGCTCTAGGAGGCTCGTGGGGCTTGTCACCACGCCAAATTACCCCTTTGCAGTTTTGCAGAAAATTTTCATTGTAGAACGATAACGCTGACTGTTAGCAGGGCCATGTGATTGTCGTCTCATTGGGTTGCGGCCAACGAAGTCAATCAATGACAGTAAGGTGTGAAGTGGATAAAGCACCGCCAACCATTTTCATCAGCGGAATCAACAATCATTGTAAGTCGAACTTGAATCAATGACACAGTTGCTATAGCACGATGCAATAATACGGAAAAACAAAATGGTGTTAGCCTAAATCAGACGAGGGTTGCATTTCTCTGAAAGGAACCGACTTAATTTCTCAAATAAAATCGTGTTTGCTCCTTTTTTTGAGCTGCAATTCATATTCCCTGTCCCTCGGTATATCTTGCGTTACGAAAATGTGGCCTACCTAAGTTGCTAATAATTCTATCTTGTACATTCACATCCACCATTCAATGTATAACGTTTAGGTAGGGCTCAATTTCCCGGCGCCTTCTATGAATTTTGGAAGCTTGGCCAGCCTATTCTTCGAAACCTTGGACTATACCTTCTTTTTGATATGCGCAGAAGAGATCTTTTATCTAAAAAATTTATTCTAAATCAAGTTAATTGTATCTGAAAACTTCACTTAGCAATACTATGAAAACAATTCGATTGGAACCTCTTTCCATTCTTCAATTCTGTAGTATGACGTGATATTCTGCATTTTACTGAATCACTTCTGAATCCAGGTAGAAAAATTTTAAATATTCTGCTGCCTTTTTTCTTTTTAATATAGGCATCTTTCTTTCGATAAATATTGACCCTAAATTTTTATATATAGATCAAAATACAGTGAAACACTGTTCACTTTCCACCCATAATAGTATACGATAGATTATCCGTGTTCAGCACTCCGTCCAAGGCTAGACTAAACGTTGCTTAGCGAAAAATGACCCGGCTCGAAGCAATCGTATGTACCCTGTTGCAATATCGAGTCAGGTTTTCTCTGACGATGTAATTGAACCACCGACCCTATATACGGTATGTCCATATCCCAGTCGTTTGCCACTGAATTGTGTTTGGCGAATGCGCAAGCTAAAAGATGAGGCTTATCACCAGGGACAGAGTTATCACCAGGTGTATTTGAAAGAGAGGCTGAATAAAAATGGAACACGCGGAAGCAATTGTATCAATGTCTAGTATGGCATTCATGCACCAGTCCACCAATGAATAGAGACTCAAGCACCAACCTATTTTATTATCGGATTAGGTTGAAGTACTTCCTAAATGCAGATCATTGCCTTTCTTGTTCATCTTGAAATTGTAACGCGGAATTCTTTCAAACATTGAGGGTGGTGTCGGAGATATCTTGAGGGCATAACTACTAATTCTTCAATAAACATTTAACGGAAAAAAGCTAATATTTATCGTTTCCGTCGACCAGCCGCAAGTATTGCACGCATTTCCTGAACTTTTCCATCCAATTTCAGATTTTCTTTGACTATAATCCGTCACAGTTTCCAGATATTTCTCATATGACTCGTCACTGAGATGGATGGGAAAATAACGTTTGAATGCCAGAATTCCGCCATTGGCTCAAGGCATAAGACAATGAGGAACGATAAGATATTCCTTATTTTAAGCTAAAGCCCTTTTGTCTTACCCTACGTTCTTTACATAGATCGTGTTTTCAAATTCTGCACTCGATGACTCGCGCCACTTTCGGGACCTTTACTTAACAGCGCCAATCCGACGAATTCAATGGTTAAATCAGTGCTTTTTATTTTCGGCTGTTTTAGATAATTTATCGCAATCAAATTATTTGCGTTTTAATTTGTCCTCATTTGCGAGGAATCTTGATGTTTCCTCTGCTTAAAAACAGGCATGAGGTAGAAGTGGCTAATTGTTGAGGAGACGGGTGCCTTGGCAGGGAATATCTAGTGTCTGCGAAAAGATAATCTTGAATTCCTTTGCAATAGTGCATCAGATTGATACTTCCTTATCTTTTGAACTGCTTCTTCAGGTGGAACTTTACCCTCCGCTTTGCGCAGTCTATCAACTTCAAGGTGGGCCGGTATATATTGATGGACCTCACATTTAAATTATACCCCGTGCTTGAGACGGACTTTAGAGAGAAGTTTGCTAAAAAAGTTACCATCCTGAGTCACAGCTGTGTGAAATAGGGCAATCGATTTCTTTTCTAGCCACATTTTATCCCTAGCTCTATAAACTAGTCATCCTATACTGATTAGTCGACCTAGCTTTCTGTAAAGGTTAGAAATCTATAAGATATGCAGGTGCAAAACCTTGGAACAGCATTTCACATATTATAAAACAAGCTTGAACAGTAATGAGCTTCCGGCATCCACTTAAGCTCCACTTCTTTGCTTCCAACTATCAGCCCTAGAAATTACATCCATCTAAAATCAACATCCATCTAAAATCAACATCCATCAAAAATCAACATCCATCAAAAAATCAGCAGTTGCACTCAACCTTTGATAATGATCTATCAATGGAATCCTTCTTCATAGTTAATCTAACTCCAAAATCTTGTTTTTTAGCCAATGAGGTGCTCTCTCCTCGATTGGTTTACCTATTGAGAGAGCTCATCCTTTAAGAAATTCCCTGCATACAAAATTTCCTGATACTTGTGTTATTTCTTCTTGTTTTCACCTACCTATTGTATTTTAATTTCATTTGCATTTTCCGTCTCTTTCTCATTTCATTATTAGCATTAGTGCTTTTAATTTACACTAAGTTAATTTATGTTTAAATTGCTTGTATGTAGTGGAATTTCAAAATAAAACTGAACTGAACGGTATATTAGGTGAATGCTATTACCACATCGCAGATTATTTCATTGCAGTCGTGGCGTGAAATTGTTCAGGCTGAATCGCTTACACGAAGCATTATCAGGTCCAATTTGCATGTCAGGTGACACGAAACGAGATCAGTTGCTTCAGATCAGTTCATAGATCATCAGGTCGATTTGGTATCGAATCACTTAGAACCGAGTAACGTGGTAACAATGCATCAAGTCTTCCAACAGTTGGCATCAAATCACAAGATGTCACATCGTGTGGTATCAAATCACAAAACATCACATCAAGTCGTATTACATCACAAAATATCACATCACGTGGCATCAAATCACAAGATATTACATCACATGGTATGAAGCTTTTTCCTATCAAATCACATGAGACAGCATCAGATAATATCGCATTTTGCACATCAATGTCATCCACATCCAACGAAGCTCTCCTGAATCACAAGATGCATTACTGTAATCATACCAGTCCAATTAAACCAAATTGTATCCCAATACATTATGACATTTGTGTGTTATGATTCGAATAGAGAGTATGGTACAATAGGGCTGAATTTCTCCTTCAAGCATGATCTTGTTGGTAACTGTTGAATTAGCAATTTGTCTGCCATGAACTTAAGCTGAAATAGATTTGATTTCAATGGATTTCCCATTTCATCGCATGTTTAGGTTGATACCTCTGACTTCTCCCTGAACGAGCTCGCCGCAGAGCTGCTCAATCCGGTTCGTTCATTAACCCTTTCATCCCATATCATACACTTGAATTTCATTGTGGCTCAATTAACATAGGACAGTCACCGTTATAAAACGGATAACCTAGTTCGAGCCGGATATTGCTCAAAGGCAGCCGTTATTTACGGACATATATTGAGACAATGATTCATTAAGTTGAAACCAATTCCTTACACGGGTGATTTCATTGTACGTAATCTCTCCACGTCTCTTCATCTTTTACACAGGGCCTTCTGTTAACATTTCATGGTCGTTAACTGTACGTAATAAACATATCACTTTGTGTCCCTCCTCGTGTATTCCATCCTGCGATTACACTTAGGGACTTTGTGAGCATTCTTGTCGTCTAATCAAAGCTCAGTACCAAAATTTAATTCTCTTTCATTTTCTTATAAAAACATAACGGTGCAAGACGTGGGCCTAATAGATTTTAGGTCACCGAATGGAATTAGATAAAAAGAAACGGGCGCCTTTTAAGACAATGTTGGTTTTATGCAAGACGTTATCCATTATCACAGACTGTACCATTTTCTGACCATTTGAAATAGCTCTGTGGGGAAATCGCCTTCATTCACATAGCTTGATTATCGCAAGCTTTGACCTTCAATTTAGGCCGTGATTCCCTTGACTTTGGTCAAAATACACACCGAGTTCCATCATCTTTATTCCTTAAAGTGGTTTTAATATCACTTAACGTCCTTTCTGGAAAACAATTTTGGCAGCAAGGACTATGAATTTTTGCAATGTGAGTTGCATGCGCCAGCAAGCAGGTCTTGAGAGTGCCAACTTCCGATTATGTACCATAACAGAGATACTGAGACTGCTTTCCTTATCTCGGCAGGTGACAAGAGATCCGTCCCAATTATTGGAACGGTCATGTCATGGGGGTGCTTACAATCGTACGATAACACATCTTAGTCCTTCCCAGCGTTTCATTAACGACCTTGATGAAGGGACAACATATGAAATTAACAATTTAAAAATGTTGCTGATTCATCATCATCGTACTCCCTTCCAAGCGGGGACAATTTTCATACTTAAACAAGCGTTTGCCGAACAGTAACATCTGGGGGTGCAAAATTTTTCTCATACTGCCAGAGTAGGATCCAAAAATACATTTTAATATGCATCTAATCACTACGAAAATTTGTCACTGACGGCGTCGAGCAGTCGTTTCAAGAAGTTCTAAAACTTACGCATAAAATTTTATGTTAAGAGAAAGAAGTATCACATCAGTGTTCAAAGAATGCGATACAATGTTTGGAAACTGATTGCCGATTTGTTGCATAATAGTGCAGGCACGATCAAGGCATGGTGATGCCGACACGTGATCTACTTAATGGGATTAAAGAGAGGGATTTTTTAGCCGATGAAAGCTATTAGTGCCTGCTTGTGACAGATGTTGAGCCCAAACGCGGCGATGAAGAGGTGAACTTACGAGGCTTCCAAATGTGGAAACGAATTTCATAAGCCGTCAAGAATACATCGTGCCATTCCACGAACTAGGGCACGTTCAACTGCATAATTAGGAAAATCAGCTTAAGAGGCAGAAATTAACTGTATAGTCTTGAGACTATCTATTGGCATGCAGGGAACACTTATAACGAGCCTTCCGTTTAAAAGAACATTTATTAATTTGATTCTTGCCATTATTTGAAATAATTTGCACAAGACGGCCATTGCAAAACTTGCATTGATGTGAATTAAAGCAGACTGCCATTCAAACGAGTTTTGTTGAGTTGATGTGACGTGGGTTTTATTTTTGCAGACAACGCGAGGTGGCAAGCACAGTTCAACTTGGCTCATGAGTGGATTAATGTATGGTTGGATTTTCATTGTTTGTCCTTTTTATTCGGTTGATGTAGAATCTCCGACTGCTCTGTCGCTTAACAGCAAAATTCTATCACTTCTAATTTGGATAGAAGAAGATTAAGGCCTCTTAGTGCTTCTTGCTGTTGATTCTTTGGATCATGTCCGTCGCTCTAACCGAGTAATCGCAACAGCCAATATTTTGCAAAACCATTTCCCTGCATAGAACGGATGCAGCTAGTCTATCTTAGAAGTAAAAAGGTATTCATACAAGTATTGCTTTTTGCTTGCAGACCAACTCTTGCAAGTATGTTTTCTTGCAAACTTTACACTTCAAAGCTGTTTGGTCAATGGCCTTCCAATGAACTACGCAAGCCAATTTTGACTTAGAGATTGGTATTTTGACTAGGACTTTTGCAAATGTACTTGAGCATCTTACGACTGTCTACCGGCCTGGTTAGAGCTTGGCATGGCACCTGTATAAAACGCGGAGGCCTATCTTTGCAGCTTGAATCAGCCTGCCTCCGTCCCAATATGAATGATCTTGTTAAATGCTTGCAATTCGTGCGGTGTGCTAGGAATAGTTTGTATATAGAATAGATTACAAGCAATCTTTGATTTTCATGTTTTATCTTTCATAAATGCAAAGATAGCTTGCAAATGTATTTAAAAGATAGCACTGACGGATTCTGCTATCATCAAATTCTCTTATCGTACGTTCATCTTTCTCGTTGGCAATAATTTTTCTTCTAAAATTGACACACCCAGTGAAGCCATACGGCGAAATGCAAGCTTAATGCAATTTTGGTTTAGAGCTCTTGCTTGAGATAATATTTTCCATTCGTGTCAGGTATCTGCTATGGAACATGAAAGCAGATGCATTCGTAACTAGAAAAAAGGTCAGTAGTTGTTGGTGTCAAGGAAGATCGCATCGAGATGATATGGAATCTGCACAGATAGCTGGCAGAAGAAAGGCGATGAGAGATGAGTACCAAGCAGCATGACCCAAACAAGCTTTTCATCGCTATTAACCTGCAATTGGCTGGCAGTGCAGTCAGTAGATCGCTTACAAAGAGTCTCACGGCTTCTGGTTCGATACCAGTCCTTGCCCACACAGCGTATGAGCAGTGCAGCTTGGGTAAATTGTACTGTGCAGTTAATCACAGCGATGTTGATGGTAGGTCTGGCAATACACCTCGGCGGAATTGAATGTATCTTGTTTAGCGCAAATTAGCTGAGAATAGAATCCCTGGCTAACCGAATGAAGCCGACAGTGGGCCTGACTCTGACTTATCTTTTATTTTGTTAACCTGTCGAACATTGCAAAATCAACTCAAGATTACTGAAAATGTTCAGCCGAACTTTGAAATATCGTCATTATGGAACGTCTTGCCTTCTTCTTGCTTTCCTGAGTCCTACAACTTGCCATCTTTCAAATCTAAGATCAATAAACTTGATCTTATCTCTCGTAACTTTTAGCTGTTCGCTTTCTTCTTTCTTCCTTTCTTGGGGCTTTGTATAGGCGACCATGGCCTTTCCTCAACATAACCCATAGAAAAAAAACTTCTGATATCACAAATCAAGTGAAATCAAGCAGGCCACTTGTACCGATTATCGCGTGCTTTCTATAACACTCAGAAATTTACCAGAATACGAATTACCCAACATTAGGAGTAACTAAGAAAGAAGGACAGTCTGAGAAGCGGTCCCGATGAGGGAGCTGTTGCTTCCGATTGCTAGTAGTTTTCCTTTGCCAAACATCAATCTCTACAAGGAGCAAGGGGAAGATTTGATTGAGCTATGTACGGCTTCTAAGATTTACACTATCAACTGTACTTGCAACCTTATGCAATGCCGAAAACCCATCTCGTTTCTCTATGAGGGGGAGCCATGCTACTGGACGATACAAGTTAAATGAGCATTGCTGTGTTTTGATGACCCCAGGATTTTGTGTATTGGTAGTCACTTATATTGGACAAAGCACGTGGGCCTCTCGTTAAAATTTCTACGTACAAGAGGGACTTTGAGAATATGTAGGATGTAGAGCGAAGCCGCGGGATGAAATATCCAATATAAGTAGATTTCGTTAAAACGTATGTATATTTTTTATGCAACATGAATTAGATGTCAGGATGGCTCAGTGGTAAGATTCTTGCCAATTGATCCTATGATTAGGGCCTAAATCTGCCTTCAGCTAAAATTTCACTTCGAGCGGGGAGAGTTGCTTCCTTTGCTGGCAATCCAGGCGTTCATTTCATTGCATGTACGATGCCGGAGGTCTTTGGGAAGCGTTGAAATATACTCTCCATGTATTTTCTGAGTATATCACATGGTGCTGGTGGCACCTTGATACATTTGATAGAGAAAGCTTCCTTTAAAGTTAAGACATGTTTCATTTTTATCACAAAATAAGAATGGTTCGTCTCTCCTCTTAAATAGACGCTAAATGGTTATATGTATTCTGGACATTTTTCATTGGTGGTCGAAGAACTCGAAACATATTCAAGTGACACACTCGAGACAGCAGTGCACTTGATCAAATATCCGAAAGAGAAGATAAGATTACTTTGGCTTCTTCTGAGAGAAAGAGTCGTACTTTATCGTCTAGAACTTAATCTTGAGTTTCTGCCAGTAAGCGACTTAGTACATAACCAAGATAACTTAGGCCTACAGCAAAGCCGCATATCAAAATGGCCTCTTTCATTCGTAAATCCCTGTGGATTAATGATTGCACGACGCCTTCACATTTATTATGGCGCTTAAAGGAGACCTTTATGCGTTCAGTTTGCCGCTTTAAAAATTCAGCTTGGGTTTGGGTGGTCTCCGTTAGCATGTCCTTTATCTATCGCCTCTCCTTTTGATGTTCGGATTATATTTACCGGATTACTCCATGGGAACTTCAACTCTGTCTGCAAACTTTGACTTGGTGCAAGCTTTAGATGAACAATTGATAAGGTGTATATGACGTTCAAGTGAGTACAACCAATACGGATCTGAATGGTTCTGTCTCACTTGTCTCTTTATGAGATCAATAGCATCGCCCAGGTTGGCCAGAAACCTAGCTTCGAACGAAGCTTTATTTGGATTAGATGATTTTTTATCAGGCAATATCAATGTTTCGTAGTTGCCATAATCTTCCAAGCACTTTGGTATACTAGGAATATCACTGAACGCAACATATATCCTTGCGAGCCCCTCTTCTTGGAGGGATGCTGTGTCCAAAGCTCAATAGAATGCATGGGAAACTCATGCTTACATATCTTTTAATGAGAGCCATTATATTAGCCCTTAAGGTAAGGAGGTGGTGCCGTGGTGTAGTGGTTAAGCATACGGACTCGAACGCAGGGGTTGTGAGCTCGAATCCTGCACGTGTCACAATGAAAACACCACTGGTAAGGAAGGAAACGGTCAACCACTTCATGAAATCCACTTCCCTAGAAAAAACTCAGAACTCTGTCTCTGGTTTCTGCCACACTTGAAATCGAGTATGCGACGCAGCTTGCGATACGAGACTTCGCAAAGCACCTTCCTGTACTGTGTTTTTATCAGGTCTTCAATGGAAAACAGCTTCAAATGCGCCTGTCCTAACTGAGCAACTTATATGCGAAGGCAACCACTCAGATAAAAGTCATCTTATGTAAAATCAATATTCGAGACAAAAGCTTCCAGTCGCAACTCTATTGTAGCAATTCACCACAACGGTGACGTCCATGTTTGCCTAAAGATGTGTTATTCGCCTTTTAAGAAAGGATACCAACAAGAATCGTTGACAGAAGAAACCAGCCCTAGCCAACAGTTCCATCAAGGTCCTGAAGTCTGAGACAGACGAAGCAGTCAGAAGATCATAAGGGAGAATGGCCATGTCTCCACAAAGGTTTAACTAATTCGAGTGATTTGCCCTCCCCTTTCCAATTTCCACCTTTGCACTCCATCCAATGTAGGTTTACTTCACCATCAAAGGGGATGATTGGATGTGAATTAATAAGCTCATACTACGACCTAGCAACAAATTGCCTTACGAGCAGCAATTTGAAGCTAAGCACATTTGCCTCATTGATTTACAACAGACATCACGTATCAATTCGCACTGATATCCTTTTCGACCCTGGTCTCGTATCATTGTGTTACTGTAAGAAATCCTTTCCAAATCAAGCGTTAATTCGCTCAATCTACTGGCAATATGCAAATCCATTCTGCTTATGATGGCTTAAGAAGGGCTTAATCTTCAATAAGTAGATCGCGTCAAACGATTCGTGTTTATTGAGTCTCCCCTGCCCACTCCAGCTCAATGTCTTTCGCTGTCAATCTTGTAATGCTAGCCAATGAATCAGGTCTTTGATTATAATGTTCACTGTTCATTTTCCATTACCCGACGATTCCAATATTCATTCCATCAGTGCTTTAATAGGCAAAATCTCCAGCTTTTTCGATTCTCCTTAGTTACCGGCGTCTGCAACATCATTTAGTGGTCACAGAACAGCACCTTCATTTCTCGTCGAAATGTCTTTTAAAGCGGTGTTCACTCACTCATCATTTTATAACATTCCCCTCAAAGTTAGTGCGACTCTTCTTGGATAGCTCCCTGCGTCATCCCATAAGAGTGGCAAGTAGCGCTGCTGAAAACATACCGTTTAATGGTTGAAGCATCACCCAGCTGACGGAAAGGGATTAAAAGGGAATAAGATGCCGACATATATTCCTATATTAGTCTACAAGCTCTGTTTTTCAATTCTGTATGGTTTCCATCTCTGCTGAAAATCACTTTCACCTTGATATTCAGGAAAACCTTCTTCTTGCTTTCCTGAATCCTACAACTTGGAATCTTTCAAATCTAAGATTAATAGACTTGATAAAATCTCTCTCTCCTCTTAGCCTTCGCTTTCTTCTTTCTTCCATTGTTGAGGCGCCGTGTAGGCCACCATGGCCTTCCCTCAACATAACTCACTAAAAAGGAGAAGAAAAAGAAGTCAACAAGGTTCATTAGCTGCTTGTCTGCCTTCGTGTGCAATATTCGATTTATAGAAGTTTGGGTTTCTTCGGCCTAGATCTTCTAATACTCTTTGTTTTTCTGCTATCTCCCACTTTTGGCATTGAATGCGTCAACTGTAGTAAATATCTCCTTACGTCATGGACCAATTACAAAATTGACAAAATTCTTAGTAACATGCTCGCCATTGTACAGAAATCTCTATATCGTCTTTTGAAGTAGATTGCATGCTGATGACTTCATAAGCTCTTCTATTCCTGTATCGATGCTTGGAGAACACGCTCGGCATTTATCAAAGAGACAAGAAACCTGGATTTCTCAGAAATATTTTGGCTAGATTCTTGCATGGACGTAATCGTAGATGAATTCATTTTCAGCTTTGCCTGGTTTGATGCTGACGTCACTGGCACTATTGCAAGTTTCCCATGCAACGTGGTACCATTGTGCCCGAGGGAACATTGCTACTATTATTTCATTTAAGGAGGTGTCGTGTTTCATATAAAAAACTACTTCCAATAAGAAACCTTTCTATTTGGCGTCATCTACATCTAATCAAACAGTCTTGATGTGGCTATACCACCACGGCTCATTGAAACGTCTTAATGTGACCGTACCGTAATTGAAATCAGCCATCGCAAGGTACTTTCTTAACGCGGAATCAGCACGATCAACAATCATTTCTAACTTAGGAAATTCATGCCTGAAAAATGTGTCCTTGGTCCAGAAGTGGTGATAATAATGGCTCAAAGAATGGGACGGTTCTCAGCAACAAAAGTTATGGCCTACTGCAGATCTCAGTTGACTAGAAGACAGGCAACAAATTTGCTACTTGCTATCCAGATGGGAAGCAGCATGACAAGAAAAGCATCTCAGGATTAGTAAAAGTGGTGGGAGAAATTTATAGCTTATTTCTGGTATGGTATTGTCGTCTTCTTGTACATGGCATACGACTGTTAATGTAGCAACCATGGAGGTATGCAGTGCAAGTTAGAAATATCAGTGCAAGTTAGAAATATCAGTGCCAATTAGAAAAGCAATGCAAGTTAGAAATATCAGTGCAAATTAGAAATATCAGTGCAAATTAGAAAAGCAATGCAAGTTAGAAATATCAGTGCAAATTAGAAATATCAGTGCAAATCAGAAGTATAAGTACAACTTAGAAATATCAGTACAACTTAGAAATATCAGTGCAAATTAGAAATATCAGTGCAAATCAGAAGTATAAGTACAACTTAGAAATATCGGTTCAATTCCATCACTGGTAATAAGCAGCCAACCTGGTGGCGCTGGCATGATACTGTAATAAACGACGAGTGACTGGAATATATGAATATATGACTTATATGAATTCTTATAAGGTTGCTGTGATTAACCCTGGCCAATCGATCAAAACTCTTTGCTCAATCGGCTTTTCTTGATGGCGCTATTTTCGATGGAATCGTTAACCACTCGCAGCTATCTTAGGTAATCAACAGGACTTCCTTCTTTGTCGAATTAACTGTCATCTTTTTATTACAATAATCATCATCATCATGAATTCTTTGCATTATGGACAAGTTCCCATCTTTCTTAATTACTTGAGACTATCTGAGGATTCTAGAACTCCATCGTCAATAAGCATGGTTTCTTACTTGAATTAAGACCTTTCAAAACAGGAAACAACAAAATTTGTATTTTTCTTCTTTAGGCTTTTCCCACAAAGTGGGGTCCCCGGTTCGGCCTATCAAGAATTAAGTTCATATGATTTTGAAGGATTAACTTGGGTTTTATGGTCGGATGTCCTTCCTGCCACCAGCCTCTTTTAGTCACCTTTTTCGATATGCAGAAGATATGCTGGTCTTAATCTACTCCGGGACCCTCACAAGTGAAGCAGCAAAATTAGTTTAATTTCCTGAAATAAGTGCTAGGAGTTGTTCATCCTGATCGATTTCAAGATTGCTTTTGGTTCAGTCCATCGAACCGAGGAAAACACAGATGTCTTGCGACTGGACAAGGAGCAAGCAACTGTCTGTAATCTTCTTCTTGCTTTGAGAAAAATAAACTAATTTCGAACAATTCTTCAAAAATCCCCTCAGATTTGTACCTGCCCAGTTGAATAAGCGATCATCGATGAACGCATAGAGGCCTTAGAACAAGAAAAAGTCAGAGATGTGTTTTTGAGCTATTATGAAGTTTCTTTAGATACCCAAGTAAAATTTCAAAGACTTTTACTGGAATAAATGTTTAAATAGATAGATTTGTTATGCCTAAGGCAAGCAGTCATTGCTCGTGATTGCTTCTTTGTAATCATTGTAAACACAACAGTTATATGAATGCTATTTCACGACGCTAAAGGCGCACTATGAATTGAAGAATCGAACAGCTAGTTTTCCATCTTGCTTTTATCTTCACATAATTTCTCGTGATGTCTTTCTTAGCTTAGCGGTGAATTTGGGCAATTATGTAACCATCATTTGGTAGATTTCAGACCAACAGGGTAGTGAAATCTCAGAATGACATCTCATCTCCATATTTATATTAGCACTTACTTAAAAACTTAACCTGGAATTTGAGGGATCTTGTTATGAAATCTGCCGATAATTGATTAATTTAAAGTCAATATTCTTTATTCTGTTGATAATTTTCAAGTTGCCTTCTTTGCATCGAGCAGACACAAAATTCCCAGTTTACTGCAAGAGACTAGATTTATGACAGGACTCCTACAAAACTGCGAAGTCAAACTTAAGATAGAACGTTGATATTAGTCATTTGTGGTAGATTGGCAGAGCAACAAATCTTTCAGCCACAATTGCTTTTTTTCGACGCTTACTTCACTTCCAACACAAAGTAAGAACCAGTGAAATTGGCTAGGTTGGCCTATCTTGACGAACGCCCTACGTCACCAGCCACAGGACCACTCGAAAGAAAGTTGCATGCTAATTTTATCTGCTATCTTACGAGAACAAAAGCAAATCGTCCCACAGTTTTATTTTGGGGTTCTCATCTGTGTCCACGATCGTAGATCGAGATGTGGGTAAGGACTTATGGCGTCGACAATCATCCTTCTTAACCTTTCCTAAAAAGATTTCTTCCAATGTTAATTTTCTGTCATTACACGTTTTGAAATCAACGGAAAATCGATAATGGCTCGGTTTTAACATTTGGCTCTGTTCTCAACTCATGCTATCATGTCTAGATTGTCAAAGATTTCGTGATTTGTCGCACATTCGTGAATGATGAAGTCAAGTTTAGGCCATGACGTTACAGCCATTCATACGCAACTTTTATAAATGTTGCTAGAATGGAATTCTAGCACAAATTTCTTATCAAACAGTCTTTTTCAAGCTTCATCTGGATGTTAAGATGCTCTCATCAAAGCTCTTACAACCACATACGTAGGCATATATCTCAAATGTAGATTATCTTCTTTTCTTTCAAAGCCGTTTAAAATGGCAACCTCTCGTGTTCCTTTAACTTTTCTTCTGCTCTAACGCCTTTGAAACAGCTGTCGTGCTTTTACAAGAAGATATTATTCTGAACGCAAGTTTCTCCGTTGGGTTTTCATTTTCCAAAATTGCGTTTACCCTTACACACTTTCTAACCGCGTTCCCTCGAACAGCCATTTGCGTTATGAATAATGGTGTAAAATTATTCATAACTAGCAGATTCACTGGTTTTTACCAATGAGTTGAGAAGGAACTGAGGCTACAAGAAATAATCTCAATACATCTCAGCAGCCAGATTTCCTCCCATTTATCCTCCCGAATTAAACCAATTTCGCCTTCACTCCGGGAAATAAGAGAAGAGAACCATTCTTTCTCTATCCCACAAACCGTCATTCATCCCAAGAACATGTAATTCATGGAACGTCTTGCCTTCTTCTTCCTTTCCTGAAACCAACAAATTTTCCTCTTTCAAATCTAAGATCAATAAACTTGACCTGATCTCTCTCTCCTCTCAGCCTTTCGCTTTCTTCTTTCTTCTTTGTTGGGGCTTTGTATAGGCCACCATGGCCTTTCATCAATATATCTCACTAAAAAAACCTAACGCATTGATAAATTAGCTCTTTTCATTCAAATATCTATATTTTTCTCCGATACTAACCTGTGTCAGCGCTATAGTACCCTAGCCAGAACTGACAGGAGAAGCATTGTGGCATGCGGATGTCAGCGGGCAAAGAGAACCCGTCTTGCAGCAAGGTTTTGATGGTGGAAGTGTGCATAATTCCGTCTATGAAAAGCCTTGATTATCATCAAAAATCGCATTGACTATTTTCGTCCCTTTGATTTTATTAATAAATCAATCTGTTTACGTTTGTCGTGGATAAGAGATCACTGGTATAATGTAATCACTGGGAGATTAGGATGATATAAATCTTTATGATTGCCATCTTTCCATGCAACAAGTCCATCGAATTCAATGATAATTCTTGCTCAAACTCTGGATCTTTTGACCCGTTTTTCTTTCAGTTTCTATGTCATTTTCTCATTCATTCATTTCTACATTCATTCGTCTCACTCATTCCATTACCCATAATCAATTTTATTTACCACAGTAATTTTCATTCGAATCGTGCATTCATTCATTCATTCATTCATTAAGTCATTCATTCATTTGAATCGTGCATCATTCATCCATCCATCCATCAATTCTTTTATTCGTTAATCAATTAATTATTTCATTCACTTGCAATAGATCCCTGAAAAAATAAATAATTAAGCAATAATCTCTTTCTTCACTTAATTTTTCCTCTCAGATCTTCACGTTTCATTCAATCTAGCAAACCTTAATGCTAATTCTGCTTTGTGATTCTTTGCGTGTTTACAAATTCTCCTTCCTTTATCCTGGTCTTCAAATCTAGGTAACTAAAAAAAGCTTCTGCGACTTGCCTGCTTCAGTTTTTTACACAAATTGCAGCTGCTGGACGCTTTTAATATCCTCCTCTTAACTTCTCTTGAGCAAAGTCGCAAGCAGTCTGGAGCTGATGATTTCTCACTAACAGGAATGCATTGAGTTAGACTGAGAGCGACTTATTTTCATTGAGCTTCAGATAATTATCTGTTCATCGCCATTTTAACAAAAGAAACAATTTCACATGAATCAAGGTAGAAGGATGTTTCGCATACACTTCCCAGCAATGCCAAAAATACAAGATTAAAGAATACCCCAGGCTCGTGCAGTGATTTTTCACTTCTAGATGTTCTTCAGTTGGCGATTTTGAATATATTTTTACAGCATGAATTTGGCAAACCTTTCGAGTCACAATTCAAATTGGACAGTCAAATTACAGTTGGGTGGATATGAAATTGTTCTCAAACCTAATGTGTCACTCTTGACAATAAAAGATATGAAGGAGACCAGGCATAAATCCTTGCAGTAGAATTGGGTCACACCTCAGAAGCTCGTTTTGATAAAAAATCAATATGAAATGAATAATAAATAAATAAAGACAATCTTTACACAGGGCAACCTCTTCAACACATGAAGTGCTGTTACCAACGAGGGAAACGATAGTAATGAACTTTGAAACGATGGAGAATGGAAGCAGTTGTGATTGATGAAATTGTCAGGTAACATTGGCGGGTGAAAATGCGCTTTCATGTGATGCTTTCAAAGTGAACTTTTAGGTTCCATTAACAATGCCTGGTTCAATAAGTTGCAATGCTGATGCACTATCAAACTGGGTAGACAGCATAAACATTGAATAATCTGTTATGGGAGAGAGACACTCCCAAACGAAAAAGCTCTTCCTTCTGATTCATTCATGTGTAATCAATGTATTACTGCATGAAAAACGTTTTTTTATTAATTAGATCATCTTTGTTTTTCAAAACTCTTTTCAAAGCTTGCGTGGTTTTAAATTAAATTATTGAACGCATTAAGTGCTCTGACAACCTGCGCTGCTCTTTTTGATTTACTAAAAGGCTATCTTGAGATCATTACCTCAAGTAGAAGTAGTGAGTGAACAGAGCTGATAATTATGATTATAATTTCAATTGTTTTAGGACGGTATCCCATTCAGCAGTGCTGGTTTAAAGGGGGCCGTCCATCTACAAATTAATTTAACAAAATGGCAATGGCAATATATAAGAATTAAGATACAAATGTGCATTACTAGTAGAAATCCAAAGCAAGGTAAAGCAACAAAGTTGAACTGAAATAAAATATCTAAACTGCTACTTAAAAAGATTTACTGATAGCGCCATTTTGCAGCAGCTGATAGGCCGTTCCAAGCTTTTGCTCATCTAAATGAAAATCCATTTTGCCCATTACTTATATTTTTTAAAGGCAGTTTAAGATCACTTTCAGTGTTTCTTAGAGCTCGCGACGAGCAGTGAGATTTGCGAGTAAACATGTTTTTAGATATAATGGGGCGAGGTCATTTAAGGATTTATACGTCATGACAGCTACTTCGTAATCTATCAATTCTCTGATAGATTCAAGTAGAAGATTTGAAGCACCAAGCTCTCGCATTGTTCTACTACATTTTATTGCAATGATCTGCTCACATTACATGCTGGATACTACCTTACAAGATATTCGCATAGATTGCAATAATCGATCACTGGAAGTAAACATTTCAATTAACAAACATTTCTGGCATTGGGTCACCTTATTTGCTCGCTTCAAGACAAATGGAATTCACTGAAATGGATACTCTGTAAGAATGATATCTTGATATGAGACGATAATCAGTGTGATATGATTGCTTTTGTCATCAGAATGTAATTACAGTCGGTGAGATTCTCATCCCATTTCCATCCGAGTTATTCCTTTGCCTCTTGTGCAACGTAAAAACTATTTAGCATTGCTGTTTGTACTTACCAGTATGTATCTGACGGTATTGGCATTCTTGTCGTATTCGGCACAATGTGTTGCCAAGGTCACCGCAAGCATCGCAATGCATACCACTGTCTCTGTTCTTGCACTCATAGCTTCGATTTCGGAATTTCTGCTCCTGTTGGACGATGTGGCAATATGATCTTGTCTGTGCAGCTTCGGTGTGGGTGCACTTCCTATCCGCTTCTTTCTCTGAACTGCAGCTATCACATCACTTGCAACAAGGCCCTTTTGTGCTCTCCCCTTTCTCTCTCTCGTATGACAGTCAGTCCTGCATGCACACCTCCTTATATACAGTCTCGCTTGTTGCGTCGGCTACCATCCCTATTTTCCATTATCCCAACGGTTATGTCTTGTTGTTCTACGCAGCAGCGCGTCGACCAATCCGCAACTGCAACATTGTCTGCAACCGCAAGAGCTAACATGAGCTCTTAACGAGATGCATGGTTAATCCTTATTATTTTCATGTAATTATCTGAATGAAGCGCCCGTTATGCGATCTTATTTACAAATAAAACCACCGTTACTCCCGTCTTTCATTGATTACTCGCAATTGTCCATTCTTTATTGATATGGGCGGATCGCGGTTCCAGGGGGAGATCATCCACGAATCCAACTGTGGTATTATTGACTTCTGCTTGACTCACTGACATGGGCCGTTGAGATTCAATGGTCGCCAGCTGCGTGCTGCTTACGATCGATTGAGGGAATTCTCCCAAACGTACGACTACTGAAATGTTCAGCATTTGACTGATCCAGGTTGCAACCACCCTTAATCTAGCTAAATGGTTAGCACTCACCAGTAAGTGCGATGGCTAGTTTGATCGGCAGCAATCTAAAGAGCAGTAAGCCGGTCATACTTAGTCCACTCTAGATGCCTGCCTCTGTTCAAGAAATGCTCTTTAACGATCGTAGACCAACTAAAATGGCGAAGAAGAGCTTTCTCGGTTATTGACTTGGTCACGTTTCTGTGAAATTATGTGTTTACTTGTTTTCCTGTCTTTGTCCAAATTCATCAGCTTTTAGAATGCCAACAGCAGATTATTACCAAAAAATTAACAGTTTAAGTTACAAAGAGCATTCCCAATGACAAAGAAGTTCTCCAGCTTCTTCTACAATCTCACTATTTAATGAATTCATATTGCGGATGCTCATACACCAAGCAAATCTATCAAGTAAAAATATTTCGAATAGCTTTTCATGTTCCGATATAAGCTTTAAAATCCACATAGCAGAGTTTGTTATGTCCGTTTCTTTTGCAAGTGCTAGCCCGTACTTGCTTTTCCTATCTCCTTCGCCATAAGGGGTTGAAATTTGATTTGTGCTTCAAAAATTCACTCTAGCGAAATCGATCTGACCAGTCTTAAAAGTGATGAAAAGATTTCATGGCCTAATTACTTCATCAAAGAAGAAGCGAAGGAGTAGAATAGCTAAATAAAGATACAATCTCTCACTAAATCAATCAATAAATAGATCAAACATTCTCCCAACCAATTAATCAGCTGTCTATCGAAGAACAATTGAATGTAACGTAAAATAGTCTAAGAAGGAATAGTTTGGACTGGCAGGCCACTGTCGACTAAGGCTGAAAACCTGTCCCTCTTGAAAAAACGTAAAGACGCAGTATTCTGTTCTGAATGAGCAAACGCACTTCGGTAATGAATAGAAAATATTTTGCCCTAATCAGCTAATCATTACTTTTAAACGATAGAGTTGGTAATGTCATTTGTCATTTGCTAGTGGTGATTGCGCTTTCATCGAGTTGAATTCTTCAAGTAGCTCTCATCCAATCTTGTTAGAATGTTCCCTGTGATGCATTTAAAACGGCATCTTTCATTTAATCTTGCGATATCAAAGGTTGACCTGGGACTACCTTCAACCTGAGATTTTGCCGTTTTTCTTGGGGAAGGTCTTGTCAATGAATCAAAGCTAATTATCTATGTTCTGCGAACAGGAGCGAATGATCACATCATCCCAAGAAGAACACGTCTACCTTTTTTAAAATCAATGGCATCATCACTATTGCTATTGCAATCATCATAATCATTACTACTATTATCATCATCAGCAACTCCTGTACTACTTTTTTCAAAATGTACAACTCCATTTCCATCGAACCACAAAATAGACGCTTCCTCATCGCAAAACTTTCCACTATAGCCATTCGTACCTCCTACTACATCTTTTACTGCAGAAATAAGACTTGGACCAATCCTGACCTTCTTCCCTATTAGACCTGCCCCGTTCTATCGATTTGATATCCATCTCATATGTATTTCCATTTCATTACTTTTCCCATAGAATTAGTTTTATATTGTAAACCCTAAGCCAGGCAAGCCAATTTCAAACTACCTATGTATCAAAGAGGTTTGTGATTGTATTTTGAATTAAATTTGAATGAAAGGCTTCCATTTCTATATCAATGATGTCTCAGTCATCAAATCACGCAGATTACAGTTCATCGGCCACTGCATACGTTGTACCGGTGGCAGTCAACCAGTGAAGAACCTAGTCTTATGGCAACCTCTGGAACCACATAACCCGGACAGGGAAATCGGAAAAAGTGCATCAATCAAGTGCTTGAAGACATGCATGGACTAGAAATCGAAGACATCACCAGAGCAGGAAACAACAGAGAAGTTTGGAGAGAACTTATTGGAAACTTAGATTTGTGATCCCGGCAACAACAGCTGATCCATGATGGCAATTTTCATCATCATTCAGTGCTAAGTGATCTTAATTTGGACAAACACTTTTACATATTAAAGAAAGTCATGAGCATTCCCATAAGATGCACATACTCACATACTACGTGTCCAGTAGAAGACGTAAAACGTGGACTAATTCGGACCTATTTGACTTTTAATTATTTCATTCCATTTCTATTATCTGGTATTTCTACTAATCATTGTAATTATTTGTACAGCATTTAAAGCAGATGGCCCCATTGTGCATTACTTGTCACTAATGAGATTGTAAGATTTTACTACATTCAATAAAATGAGGCTTCGATAGATATTAGGTGGCTTCAAGCAGTCTTCTTCACCGACTGCATCGCAATTTTCAACAATGCAGCATTCAAACATACGACCTCTTTACTACGAGCTAACATTTTGAACCACTACCCCATGACCCAACTGAACTTTGCCAATGAACTTTCTTTTTCTTCTTCTTCTTCAAGCTGTTTTCCCGTTGCAGTCAGTTACATGAAATTGGCAGACCCGGCATCTTGATCTTTTTCCTGAATCTCTCACAGTCTATTGCATCTTCCTCCTTCAGCTTCCTTTCTTGCAGATCCTTTGACAAAAAACAGTCACTCTATCTTATTTTTTGTCGTCCACGGCTTCTCTTCCCTATCAATCTCATTTAACAAGTTTTCTTGATGTAACTATGTCTTTAACATGGAGCTTTGTCAATAAAGCAATCTGTCTAGAAATGCTCACATTTTTATATCAGTGAAGTAAGAATATTAATTAACTGTGAGGTATAAATTGCTCGATTTGAAAAATCATTTCATCTTGAAAGAAATAACAAGAAATAGTTTGCTGTGAGATGGTAGAGAGGCAGAGCATTGGTTCATTTGAATAAATCCGAATCAGGTATGTGCGTCACCCCGTCACTTGTCAAATCTTCTAGACACATTAACGTCACAAGGACAAAATTAACTGCCTAGTACAATGCATTTAGTCCATGCCGGGTGTTTACTTTTAACTTCTCTATCTCAAATGTCATAATCTGAGATAAACATTTAGATGAGGTGTAGAAATAATTTGATTCGACGCCATCTGGCGACCCGACGTCTTACTAAAAATGGTGCAAGGAAATGTCTTTGAATAATGGCTTCAGGCAAAAACAACTACTTCAAGCTAAAATGACGCAGAAAATTTCCAGTTTTCTTCTGTTTCTCTTGCATATGAATTAGCTGACTTTCTCATTACTGATGGTGCTTCTCCTGTAATCACATTATATCCTTTTTCGCAATAGTTCTTGTCAATGCAGGCAAAAATCAAACAGGAATCTTACGGATATTTGCTAAGCTGAAATCAAACAAACTCTCTTATGCCCTTGCTTGGATTTTTTTCACAGAATGGATCGTCAAAATAAAATCATTGAAGAAACGTGTCTGGCGAAAGGTTAACAGCATTTGATCAAAGCTCAAAGACAGTTGTTCGTTCTGTTTGCTCTTCCATCGCCATCAGAAATTTCATCATTTCAATCTGTTCATACGACTTTCTTTATTGGATAGCGTATACGTCATTTTCTTGAACCATGTAATGATTGCGCGCGTTGGAGTAATTTCGACACAACGACTCACTCCCAAATGTTTCTTGTTTGCATTGAAATGCGAGGAAGGAACTTCAGACAAAGACAAACGCTGCTCAAATCAGAACCTATTGAACAAATACCACAGGCAAGATGGCGTTGCGCTTTCGAACAAAATTATTTGCTATCACGGCAGGCCAAGTCTAAAAAAGAGAATGTTTCGTCAGCAAATTTACATCTGTATCAAAGTATGGACTTTAATCCCAAAAAAGTAAAAACCACATAAGCGATTTGTATGCCATACTCAGAACAACAATTGATAATGATAATTAATATGGTAATTAAAACCTAAAAATGGTATTTAATTCGCGATATCTATGGTGGCTCTTGGTGGATTCCCTATTGCCCGTTTCCTAGTTCTAATTGATGTCTTCATAATGAAGAAAGAAGTAGTTGTGGCAAACTGGGAAATACTTAAGAAAATGTCAACAACCTCATCAGCTGCTCCTTGGAACTGTTTAACATAATGTTTTGGAAAATTTCAACACTATTTTCATTTCAATGAACTTGTTCTCGAAATTCTATCACAACTTTGAAGTCTGCGCTATCCTGCTGCAAATATCTATATTTTGCAAAGGTCTAAAAAAAGTGGCAGTGGAAGTCTTTCTTTAACTGTATGCATGCTTGTATAAGCCCTAGCAAGGTAGGGACCATTTTACAGAGAAAACTTGCTGGTATTTAGTTCCTGATATGGCTCGTTTACATTGCATAGCAGTGCTACCAATCCCAATATGTCTGGCCAATCAATGATGTAAGCACTGATAAATGTTAGCCAACTACCATGATGATTATTAAAAATTGCCTCAACAGTTCTTTTTGATCATATTCGTTCTCAACTAGAATGATTCATTAGCATTTTCTCTTCAATAAAACCTGACTTTATCAATTCAGCTTTACCTAGGAAACATTCATTGACAGGTATTCAGAGTAGGATGCGTCTGTGGTAGGATGCTTTTTAGTCATAAAGTCTTTTCTTCAAATGAACAGGAAATTTTCTGGGACAACTATCTTCCTTAACTAATCTGTACAGACTACTTTCTCGATTCCAAACTAAGCCATACACCAAACATGGCCGGAGCCAAAGTCTTCAATTTGATTTCTATCGAATGATACTTAAGAACTCTTCATTTCTGTCTATAGCTGAGAGGCAATGGATAGAGAGTTGGAAGAAGGAATATGGAAAAGGGCCCCCGGCAATTCAAGTTAAATTACTACTTATTATTAGTGAAATCAAATGAAGAAGGGTCTTTGTCAAACTGTTATCATCAACATGCATTTCAAATGCAATAAGATGGAGCGAGGGCTGGATTTCATAAATTCTTCTCATTTTGATTACGCCACTCAGAACTGAAAGTAAACAGAGTGAAGGCAAGTTTATAAGCTGAGACCATTAATTCTTTTAAGATAAAACCAAAGACACTTTTGTATTCGATTTAACCCAATCTAAGGTAGACCTAGGAACAAAAACAGCTTTCCAAACGATTGTTCAATGGTAAGTTTGTTATTATAGCTTAAACACACCCAAAATATTTATCAGACAATTGCAATCATAGTTTCTCGTTTGCTGTCAAGCTAGGAACAATCATAAAGGAACTGCTTTGGTGGTGCGATTCAAGAGTCTTATCTAATGCTAGTTTTAAATTATTCCTTCTCATTCTCTGGAGTTTTGGATAGCAGCCAGTGTAGGACAAGTCAGGGTTGATTTTGACTTTCAACTGGTGTCCTCCTTTCACTCAATTCCTTGCGAGTCTTATTCGATGCCTAAAATTCTTTAAAAGCTACAAAACTACACTGTTTTCAGGAAATCTTATCAAGAAGGCAATAAAACCTATCTGTGGAATGGCTTGCCCTTGGGACAAAGATGAATAATTAGCCATGCCGAATCTTCATCTGTTCTTCGGTTATACTGTGGGAAAAGACCCCAGGTCTGCGGTAACCATGAAACAAGCGAACCGTTTCATTTAGTGGGAAATAGTTATCTACAATCGAATCAAGATAGGAAAGCAATAACGTTTGTCTCTAGGGTTATTGATTTCATTGAATTTTTGGCTTGAAGAGGCTTTTGAGAAAGATTCTTTGATCTAGATTTAAATTTGCGATTGATGGAAGCAGGTTTTCACAATACCTTTTCCAAGTTTCAAGTCAATATTTTTGAGTGGCTTACGGCAAGGAGCAATAATGTAATTTGATTTGCCAAGCTGGAAATTTGAAGTGAAAGTTTCACGGAGTCTTTACAGTGCAGTTTAGAGCTTATGGTGTTCAGTCAGACGTAAACAGGAACGTAGTAACCGGGTAAGGGGGGGGGGCATAGGAGGAACGTGCCCCCCACGATTCAGCAGTGTTCACAAAATGCCCCTCTCGTCCAATTTTTCCCCTAAAAGAAATCAGTTCATGTAGACTGCAGTTTGAAGTCCACTTGCAAAGTGCTTTCATGTGATGCCTGGCTTGCAATATTTTCCAATGGAAGTATAGTTCCTAATGGTAGCTCTATGGAGAAAGCGATTTTACCGTACATGGTTTTTGGTTGTACTTCAATTATGTTTTATTATTATTGATTAATTCTCGTTTGCTCATGTTCTGAAGTGAAAATAATCAGCCATCAGAATTCGCAATATTTTCTACTGAATATAGCTTTATTCACTCTTCAATCCAACGCATTTTAAAATGCCCTTCTCGTGAAGCAAGTGCTCTCAAAGTGTTGTTCCCCCCTATCCCAAGTTCCAGATGCTTCCTTCGTCCCTGCCTCCCTGCCTCCCTGCCACCTACGTCGTTGGTGTTAAATGATACTAAGGGACCTGGTTGAAATGTTAGTATTTAGTGTCAGGTGACTTGGCATACTAGAAAAAAGTTGATGGATCGTTTTGGGGGAAGTTTCTATTGCCCACGGGGATGAGATGATCAATCGGTCCAAACAAGATTAGACAGGGTGGCCTACGTCTTCATCATATGCATCCAGCATCTGCGATTCTCTTCAACAAACTCCAAAGCATTGGGCACGTGTTAATTTTGTCACCATAAGCAACATAAACTGCGCTGCATACTCAATTTCGAGCGTAGCAGAAACCAGAAACAGGGCTCTGAGTTATTTTCTGGGGAAGTGGAATTCATGAGGTGGTTTCCCGTTGCCTTCCTCACCAATGGCGTTTTAAAAGTGACACATGGAGGAATCGAACTGACAACCCCTGTGTTGTGAGTCCGCATGCTTAACCACTGCGCAACGGCACCACTATAAAGGACATACGTGGTACAAAAACGGTCAGCAGTCATGGCATCAACACGAATTTTAGCTTGAAAGTATGAAATTTTACCAGATGGAGTATAAATTCCCCTTGATTAGAATACTAACGGATACTCTTTGGAAAGAGGGGGTCTTGAAAGAGACAAATTTGAACATTCACCGATATCTGATTTCCTTGCCCATCTCCCAGTGTTGATACACTACAAGTGTTTTAGCTAGGAGGACGCTTTGCAGAGATGAATGCAACGAAGGACAACGACAGTGACAGCGTATGTGGTTATTTTTTTACTACAACTCTTAAACGAGAAGCATTTAACTCTAAAATTAAATATATGAAAGTAAATTTCTATAGATAAGGTCACTTGCAGTAGAGTATGTTGAATGGCAGCGGTGAGTATAGGACAAAACTTGGCAAGCGTTTAATTTCCATGTGATTCATGAACAAATTCAATTTAATCGACGAGAAGCGAATACGAAAAGCAAAGCGACAAGGCAACGAAACAAGGCACGGCAACAAAAAGTCTCGTGACTTGCGGAATCCGTTGATAATTTGATAAACGAAATCTCAGTTTTTTCAACAAAGTACTGTTTCTAGATGACAAAAAGAAACATAAGTAACTTGATTAAGGAATAAACAGCTTACTAATCTTATCAAATCGGTTGGTCCTAGCCAGATATCGATTTAAAAATCGTATTAACTTTTTCCCTGATAGTTATTCGTTTCTATTTGATACCGTAAATTCTTCCATGGCTCTTCAGTAACTCTTGGGTGTCTTTCTGTTCTATTGAACAGCGAAGCCAGGATTACATCGAGAATATGTTTTTCCTAGCAAGCTTTCCTTGATTCGTTTTCTTGCGATTGGCTAGGCTTTTCAGCAAGCCTAGAGGGAATGGATGTAAGCTCTCAAAACGTGACGCCACAATTTTCGTGTCTTCTACCAAGCCGTTAAAGATGGATTACAGGAGATTTAGTAGCCATGCCTGTCGAAAAGTATATATTGTGCCTTCGTCTTGATAGGACCATACCCTCTGACCCTCCTCACTCATACGTTTAGAATTGCAGAGATCCAGCTCTAAGTGAAGGTATGCCTCGAGACGAAACTCAAGGTAACCTATAAGCAAGTTCTAATGTCCTTTTTATCACATCTGTTTGATATAGCTTGACGAGAAGATGCACTTAAATGCATTCTAAGCAACGATACACTTTTATCCTACTATTCTATTCTTTACATCATATTTATATACACTTCATGAATTTCCAATACAACTCATCAATTACCTGTGAACCATTCGCGCAAAATTAAACACACTTCGAAAGGGATAACTGAGAAAAATTAGTCACTGAAATCGACCTTTGCAACATTAAAAACAATTATCCCTACCTTAAGTCCTACTTATCACACTCAGAAAATATTCTGCTTTGCGCTATCAAGACCTTGGCAGATTAGAAATTTTCTGCTTAAGATTTTCCATCATCACCATTATTATCTATATGCTTAATCAAGCAGCATTCAATGTCTATGAATATGTCACGTGAATATATATATTTGAAAATGGTTATCTACGGATTAGGATAAAATGGAATAGTATGCAACAGGAAAAGCACTACAAGAAAGATTAAGGTTACATTTCATCAGACTCAGACTTATCTAGATTTGAAATCATCTCAATACGTAGTTATATTTTAAAGTACATAGATGGAAAGCGCAGGGTATACTTCAGGCAGAAAGACCTTCAATTTCTACTATTTCTACATAAGGTTGACTAGGACATATGTATCTGATGGAGCTCTGCTATCAGTTGTAGTCCACAGCGCTCGTGCTACAGCTGCTGTGACAACTATCTACAATGTATGGATAATTTTCGATGATTTCTTCAACGCTGCCTTTCTTGCAATCAGTCAGACTTGCGGAAGAAGATTGCAAGCACTGAACAGACAGCTGGAAGGTCGGGCGGTTGTAGACTACTATCATAGCAAGCATTATCTTGGATAGCTTGCCAATGTTAATTGAATGGGTATTGATCCTTGTTCGCTTCATCGGTCTGATGTGTTGGAGTTCGTTCGCACTACGCATTCGTTTGACTCACAAATCATCGAAATATGACTGCACTGACAATGCTGGTCCGTGGAGCAAGCTGATTTGAAGTTGCTGCACTGAAATAGGATGTGATTACAAGTTAAATGTTTGGCGAAACTTAATTGATCATCACTGACACTGTTAGAATACATGTTAACTGATGTCCCCAAAAACTATTCCCTCCATTTGCATGAGTAAACAGTGACATCATATGCGAATCAAATTGAAGTACCCCTTTATAAGGAACACGGTCCATTCACCGGAGTGAATCTAATTGCCTGCCATGAGCTCATTGGAAAATGTTTATATTCACACTTGCCCAAAGCTGAAGAGAGCCTTTTCTCACCTTTACTTTTCCTCACTGTTATTCAGCTCAAAAGCGAATGTAAGTGCAAATGAAATTTAGCTTTCTGACAAGATTAATTTTTGATGAAATTTGGTTGAGGGATCCGTCATTGGTTTTTCCAGCTTCTGGATCTTGAATTGATTTTTAGAGAAAAATAGTTCATTTAATCACTGCTAAAAGCTCTTCAGACAAGTACATAGCACGCAACTTTGGTGCAAAGTACAATCGGGTATACACCATGTTAAAAGCTCCCAAGGTTCGTGATTTAGCAGCGTACATACGCACGCTACGAAAATTTGTGAACTGTTCCGATCAGTCACTTTCTGACGGCCTTGTGCTCGCTAGGAAAACTATTGCTAGACACAGCAGCAGGAAATCGAGGGATGGAGTTCATACCTATCTGCATAAAGGCATGAAGAAGAGGAAGATTGATGAGTTCATTCCACGTGAAGTTATCCAGAAAAAGACAATTTCTGGTCGAGCAGTTTGTCTACCGCGAGGAAGCACAGTGGGCAACCGAAGCTCTGGTCTTCAAACTATCCTATCTGAATCATTTGAAACATGGACCTTTTTAGCTATCTAGTAGACGTGATAGATATATAGTATATTAGCAAATTGGCCACCTTCCGATTCCTCTAAATTCTATGTGTCATCTGTCAGAATTTGCGAGTTGTCTGATCCTGGCAAGTGCATGGATGATATGTTACATCAACGTAAAGACTGTATGAAACCAAGCCCACCCCTTGATGTGTGAAAGTACCACTGGATGAAGTTGTAGTAAATTTGGTTAAACCGAAGATCTTTCCGATCTGAAAATCCGGGAATTTCTTATTCCATAGATTTAAATCGTTGAGCCAATTCGCCTCTTCCAAAGAAATGAAAGACCCATTGTTGAATAGAATTTTTATCAGGAGTTCAAATCTATGTAGAAGAATATTGTTACTAGGAAATGTAAGGGATAACAATCCAGTCAAATATGATTGGGATCGACCTAAGAAAGATTTGCGGCCTATATCTCGGATCTTGAGAAGCGATAAGAACGTGCATAATAGAGTAGAACTGATATGTTAACATAAAGAAAAGCCATTTTTCTTGTGCGCCTAAGTCTCGCCATAATTCATCATTTATTGCATTAGTCACAAATGCGTCAATGATTCCCAATTGACGACTAAGACAATCACTAGTCAGACAGAAATCGACTGCTGTGTGCAAATGGTGGCATAAGCCAACTGATGACTGGCTCAAAATCTGTACCTCTGACCTGAATCAATCCTCATTGCAGCCACGAAGTTCTTAGAGCTTGTCATGATAGAATGATAGCTATGCTCATAAAGAATCATTGAACGGGAGAACTAATTTCAGCTTAATAACAAGAGCAAGGTCTACTTTTTTTCTTTTTTTTGGTGAGTTATGTTGGGGAAAGGCCACGGTGGCCTATACAATGCCTCAACAACGGAAGAAAGAAGAAAGCGAAAGGCTAAGAGGAGAGAGAGATCAGGTCAAGTTTATTGATCTTGGATTTGAAAGATGGCAAGTTGTAAGATTCAGGAAAGCAAGAGGAAGGCAAGACGTTCCATAAGTTGCATGTTCTAGGGATGAATGATGATTTGTGGGACGTAATAGGCCGATACTTAATTTGATTTGAGAGCGTGTAAACTTCCTCGCGACGATACCGTTCAGTTAATTAGACAGTCGGAATTGTCAATTTGAACCAGGATTGCTTTCCTTGCGGCTTTAGCTGTTCAATCTATATATTCCCAGTTCTTTGTATGATATTTGAAATGACTTCTGCCGTGAAACTGAGTTCTGTCTTCAGAAAGAGGTTCTCCGTGTGCCTTACCTACCTTCCTAAGGTCGATTCTATGGCAATGAGAAGCTTTGCTTATCGAGCAGTACACTGGTCCACACTTCTGACTTGATTTCACTTCAATACTCCTATGATTGGTGAATCACATGGTAGATTTTATGGCTCTTAGATGTCATGCTCCTGGAGCAGTTCTGGTACTTCTCTCAATGTGATCACGCATCACGATCTCCACTCCTGGAATTCAAATAGCCAGCTGTAGCTACTCCCTTCCTTTTTAAGGGAAAAAGAAAAGCCCGGAGTTGGCCAAAACTACCGCAAATTGAGTCGGTGATCCAGGGTTGTAGCCACTAAGCCATGCTGACACGGTGATGATGCTGTCGTTTTCAGATGTAGTTGCAAAACTTTTGTTGTGTGCTGTGCAATGTATGCCCGTCCTATCATCATTTGCTGCAATCTGTATAAGACTCGATATGATAGCTTGCCAAATTCCGCTTTGCTATAACGTAGCGTATGTAAAACCAGAAACATGCAGCATGCAAAATTTCGTTTACTCATATGTGACAACCTCTTGAATTGCTGCAAGTTTTGTCGTGGAAGCTTGTCTTGTCAATGCTTACCCCTGATTGTTCCCTAAGAAGGTAAATATTTTCATTCTCAACGCTTAAAAGTTTTAATGCCTGTAATAAACTTCAAGTACTCACCTTCTTGACTGTGAGAACTTCTCCCATTTCCGCAATACTTTTCAAGCCCCTGCAGAACCCTTTATCGCAGATTTGCAGCACTCGCCCACAATCTTCGTGAGTCTGACAGATCTGAAAGGCAGTTGGCATCATGAGGTATTGAATAGGTCTTCGGTGTGAATAGATAGAGGTACTGGCTCTGAATTTGAGCTTACCTTAAACGGATCTTGAACCGAGTAGTATATACCATGGCAAAATTATTTGGCATCATAAAGTATTGGATAGCATCATGTAGTATTGAAAGTTCTTCTGCGGTGTGGATGCAGAGAGATACGGCCATACTGGCTCCGAATTTAAGCTCAGTTACAAAGAATTTTAAACTGGGTAGTACTATCCCATAGCAAAGTTATCTACCTAAGTGCTCAATATTTTAGCTTCGGGGATCCTAACTGGGTACACATCACACTGACAACAATACACGATAGAAGACGGCGAAGCACCACTTCATAGAATTAATCCATCAAATCGAAATCGACGCAAGGGAAATTTGCAACCTTACTCTAGGTTACTGCTACACGTTAATTTGGCTATTAAATATGCATTGCGAAGCTTCAGAAGGTTATCCAAGTAAAGTTAGCAACGACAAAACATATTTCGCACTAAACTTTAGTTTCAATGGCTCTTCATTTTCAACTTTGAAACGATCTTACAGAACAGCTTCTCAAAGACCAATGGCGAAAGAGACGTTCAAATTAGACCAGAGTATGACTCACCACTATTATCATCAAATGTTATGATAACTATTATTTTCATCATTATAGTAGTTATTTTTGTATTATTTTAAGTATTATTATGCTTTCTACTCAAATAAGTCACCTGATTATCTCCTTTTTTTGCATATGTCTTTTTAGAAGCCTCTGTAATTAGGCCAACCAGATGAAAATTACCTATCATTGCAAGTTTTGTAATTGCATGCTTAGTCTATAGATTTCAAGGTAAAGCTTCAAAACTCGTCACCATTACTATTACTATTATGATTATCATTTTATAAATCATAAACTTACAGAGCACTATATTTTACTACGTTTTATTGCCATAGATTTCTCTAGTCTGTCCCCTATTGCTTCTTCCACAAAATGGGCTTGTCGGAGCGGATTTCCAAGTATGAATCGTACAACTGCGTGGCAGATCGACTGGAATGCTTTATGGCCTGATGCCTTCCCTGCCACCAATCTCCTTTCAACACCTTTTTTAACACGCAGGAGATTCGCTGGTTATCTCTTGGATGCTTTTTGAAGAACTGTGTATTCAGTCTACTTTGAATCTTACAATGTTTATGATCGTCCATCATTCCATCACTCTAAAGGGAGTGTCTGGCATAATCTTGGTCCAGCAAAGTTGAAATGAGGTCTCCCCTACTCAAAAATTAGAGCAATTCGCATCAAATATTTGACGAACTTGAAGTTGCAGTGACTGAAAGACAGCAACCGGCTGCGTTGATTACTCTGGAGGTCTACCCTAGAGGTTCTTAACTACAGCTAAGTATGATCTTAGACATTTGAATTGGCAATAGAATAGCAAAAATGCGAACGAGAGAAGGAGTGTCATAGTCTATTCATTTGAGTTTGAAAAAGTTCTGTAATTGTCTTGAATTTATTGAAATGGTTCAAGAAGGAAGGCCATATTTGCTTTATTCCGTGTTTTGTTTTGAAAATAATCAAGCCAGAAAAGCTAGAATCGGCAATCTAAGTCGAATATGCTCTAATTGCAGTTAAAAAGTGATCAATCTTTCCTGATTGGAATCGCTCGTGAGATACGTTGAGTTGAGACCAAATCAATAATTGAGTTGGGATCCCTTGCGTTGAAAGACGTCAAAGCAAATTGCCGAACACATGCAGTTGTTTTCCAAAGAACTTCATCATTGATAATTTCCCGTCATTCACTCTACGCAGGAATGTTAGTGATTTCTAGAATGATTGTAGCGGAGATGAAAATGTTATGACCTCTCGCTGCTAGATTCTTCAAACCTACGCAAGTGTAGCCAAGTCGCAATTAAGAAAGCAACTTGAAGCGAGGAAAAAGAAATGTTCAAGAAAACTGAACGTCTTATAACCAGTTGCAAAAACTAAAAAGTGCTGTCTAAATTCTCTGATAATTTTACGTTATATGATTATTTTGTAGCACTGTCAGGCATTCTGTTCTACGCCGTTGATTTTGTGAGTTCCACTTCAAGAGTTCGTGTCTTATTTGTTGAACCAGCTTCAAGAATATAGTAAGGTACAGTGGTTAATTTGAATGAATTATAAGCTATTTAAGAGGGTTTGCAGAACATGTTCCAACCTTCTAAAAGCTGGTAGACGATAGCTGCACACATCTCAGTGTACAAAGATTCGTTCGTATGATAATATTGTAGGGCCTAATAATGCGGAAGTGATGTCAAATGCAACTCGCAAGTGAATTACGCCTCCTGCAATGATCGATTTTATTTAAATCTATGATTCGACTCTGATTGCATCTCTCTGAATTGCTCTCCCAGACTTCCAACAGTTCTTCTTGGCATAAAAATGGTATAAGGCCAAACGCGTTCGTGACCCAGTGATAGAATGCTCGTTTTGTGTGCGGTAGACCAGGGTTCGATACCCGGTCGAGTCATTCCAAAGACTTAAAAATGGTACATGCCATTTCCCTACTTAGCATTCAGCACTTTGGAAAATAGCATGGGAGTAAAACACAAAGTATTGCCGGGTGTCCAGACCCCAACTGTAGCATTCACTGTGCTTGCATAGCTGCGTAGCCCAAAGGCGAATGAAACGGAGATGGGCGCCGCCCTATTCATCGAAAAGTGTTAGAGAAGGGCTTGAAATTTGAGCCTCAATAAACCTCTTTCAACATTTCCATCCATCTTATTAGTTCCATCATTAAGAACTTGTCATCATGACGTATGTCTTCATGTTTATCAAATGTGTATTTGCCGTTGCTCTAAGCTCGGATGAATAATTCACAGCCCAGCATCGATTTACGTAGAAACAGCCTTCCTTTCATGGCAAAAGATTCCTATCTAGCTTTGCTAATTGAGGTGAATAGAATGACGTCAATGGATTTTTCACATTCGTTGTAAAACAGTCGTTGTCAACTGAATTATGCATAATGAATTTCGAAGGGTCAAAATTTATCCTTCAGGTTCTTCAAATGGAATATTTCTCTTGCTTCGTCTGGGTATCATGTTTTAATGTTCTACTTTTCAATTTTCTTTAGGGTACAAACTGGCAACTTTTTAATAAGGTGGTTTACCCTATGTTTCGCTTTCTCCTTTAGGAAGAAATACTCAATCGTAAGAAGGGAATTTCAAGTCGCTGATGAACTTTGTTTTGAATGCAAATCTTGATGCTCATTTGCTTTCGTGGTTGTCTCGAACAGTGGTAAAGATATTCTCTAAGACCGTCTGTACAAGCTGCTCGAGGGAAGGAGATAAATTTTCAATGAAAGAAATGCACAGCTAGGCATCCATACTTCGAGATTCAAGCAGTGCTTATGGCTTCATTTTATTATCTGGCATGTAGTCGAATGTCTTTATAGCCTAGATTAGTTACGGAGCTAAACGAAACTGCAACTGAGATAGCCATCTTTGAGGGTGGGGAATCTTTAAAGGTGAGCGACAAGTTGTCGGGTAGGTCTGTTTCAACCCATTGAAGCTCTCGGCCAAGACATGGCATTTATTTGGATAGCTGTTAGTGGCGTTTTATGTGAACCTACCCTTTGCAGACTCTTACAGGCTGATCTTCGTAGCGTAGCAGTAAGAAACAGCAGTGAAAGTAAAATGATTGACTTGCATGCCATATTGTTGAGTCGACTTTGCGTTCACCTCACGGACTGTCTAGAACGAAGCGAATTTCAACGTGAAACTATCAGTTATTGTGGCGATCGTGATAACCCCAGAAGAAAAGGATATTTTAAGAAATGATAAGGAATCATAAGCTTCTTGATTTCTTAATCCCAAATCCGCCGAACGGTTGAAACATTCCATTATCGTGTGTAACAAAGCACTTTCAAGATAGACACTCTCGGCCAGAATTCCTTTCATCTCCATCATAATCTGTCATTAAGGTTTATCTCGATTCTCAGAGAAACCGTTATCAAATGCTCTCAGCATAGTCTATGATTGCAAGTCTGCTCTGTCCACAGCCTAGATGCTGATAGCTCTCGGTTGTTCCTACGAACAGTTTGCGCTGTAAGGGTGGGGTCTAACCAATTCTCTTGCAAACAGGGCTACGGGTTTCAAAGTCGCAGTTGAAAGAGAGTATGCTCACGGTATTATGACAAGTGAATAATTCACTAACAAGCTGAACAAGTGCCTAGCTTATGAAATAAGAGTCTGTCCTTCAGGGGATGTAAATTTGATACACGCATTGTTTCTTGCCCCTAGTAGTTAATCGACTATTTCTTTAGGTCGAAGCAGGATAGCTTACATAGTCAGGGTAACTGGAGATTCATCGCACTGAATCGCACCCTACGGTGCTGAATGCTTCCTATGTTACTTGACTGTGGTCTTCTAGGAAAGCCTTGCTTTTAGGAAAGCCTTGCTCTTAGGAAAGCCTTGCTTTTAGGAAAGCCTTGCTTTGGAATACCAGAACACGGGAGTTTCAAGTACCAGCAAAAGAAATAAAGATGATCTCTTCAATGCAAAATACAAATGATTTAGTCGAAGGAAACCTGCTCATTTTTTTAGTGTAGATTGAGATTTGAAGCGGGAAGATAGAAGCTAATGGGTAATAGTGTAACGTCATAAATCCGAAGAGGTGCTAGAGACAACGTCAAGAGATTTATGTTGAATCAAGATTCCTTGCATTGACTTTCTGATAAAACTACCGAGTGGTAGCTAATACACGCTGGAGAATGGCAAAGTAGGGAAGATTGGCTTGATCAAAAACAGCCAAACTTTTGTTGGCACATGGCTGCGTTATAGTTGAGGTGTAATGCAAGGCCAGTGCATTTGAATATAAGATGGGCTGATGGATTCCAGCGTTGATTTCGGAAGCAGTTTAGCGATGTCATGGCATATAGGAGTGACCTAGCCTCCAACGAATCAATCTGCTCATCACACTCCCTTGAAAATCAGTTGAAAATAGAAATGTACCAGGAATTGAGCTCACCACCCAGGCGGCGTGAGCATTTGCAATTCAGTTAGCTTCCAACGTGATGCACAAATGTACGAGATTAAAAGATAAGGTCGATTTTTTGATGGCTTAGTCTTTTCGAACAGAACAAAACATGGTCTGAACTGGATAGCCAGTCTAAGAAGTGAAGTGCCTTGCTTTATGCAAAGTTTCTTGCCTTCTTTCTTTTGCACGATACATACAGAACTCAGGAAATGCAGCAAAATCGCAACTGAAAAAGTGCTTACGCATTAGAAATTGCAAAACCTGCTACTCACTGAGTGAATTTGAATCTGTATGCCTTGTTGCGTTGATCGATGTTTGTCTTTCTGCTCAGTCTCCTTCCGTCTCCTCTCTCTGCGAAAATACAATCTGGTGATGTGACTGAACTCTTTCAAGTTAAAAGGGAGGTCTTTCTTGAAAATTATGTCAATGAAATAGTGATGAGAAGGCTATTGGCCAGCAATATAAGGTACAGTTATCACGGATCAATAGCTTTTTTATAAAGCCTCTTTGTGTGCGCTGTGAAGTCATGTGAAACCCATTGATTGCTGCTGTACCGTTATCCTTTGAGCTGAAATTTGCTCACATAAGGCTCAGGCTGCTGCGGAGGAGACTCACAGTGCCATTGATCAAGTAATGGAGGCTGACATCAGCCTGAGGTGACGTTAGGGCACCGCAACGCAAGCCAACGCAAGCCAACGTAACACAGCATAGCGCAAAGTACAGACAAGGATCGAAGTTATCATTAGGCAACGTAGCATAGGATACTGTGCATAAACGTAAATTAGCTTAGGGTAAAGACAGCGCCCGGCTTAACTTCAAATAACAAGGAGCCGGTTGCTTCAATGCATCCTTGCCATTTGATTATGCCAGGTTTGAGATTTGAGTCTGGAGACATGCAATGAAAACCTACTAAAACGAGGATTCACGCGATAAGCAAGTTTCCGAAGAAGCAATACACAAGAGGAGGACTTTCTTGAGCTCAAGAAATGGTAGCTGATGAGAAAGAACACTACGTGAACATAGGAAGAAGGAGGCTTTCTGCGGGAAGTAACCAATCGATCTGATATTACCATTAGACACCTTTTCACCCGCTGCTCATCTGTATTTCTTTGAAAGCGACCGTTGAGAAGACACCAGATCATAACTGAGCTAAGAACAGCGTGGAACCCGAATATTTTTCCGAACATCTAATCATTTGATCCAAAGTTCTGAAAAGTGGGTGATTACAAAGAGTCTATTTGATGTTATGAATGTCTGTGGGAAGGCGTCACGAAATAAACTCCATTCGGCTTTGTTTTCCTATCTCTTTCCCTGCCGCTACAGATTATCGTAACGAAACTCATAAAGAAATCGGAAACGAGCTAACACTGCTGTCCGTAACGGTTTTTATCTCTTCCATACAAAATGTGGTCGTTAACTGTATAAGTCGGATCCTACCGTCTTGCTTAATCAACTACGCCTTGTTCTTTCTCCCGTTCTCAATTATTCCTCCATTGTTCAGTCGGCTGTCTACCAAGGACGCTAACAAGACATATCCACCAATTAGATAAAGCAATGAGTTTCGCCGTTCTATTGAAGTTTGTTCCTACAATGTGTCCGGTCTGTATGCAACTGGTCTGATCTGCTCTATGCAATGATTAACAGTCAGTGCTTTCAAACTTCACAACGATCAATTTGAGGGAATGGATCGACGCCGAAGAGGAGAATATGTCCTGAGGTTGCATTCATCCCGCTATACACCTTTTTCTATGTCATCAATCAACATCGCGGCTGAGCCCGACGATTTCTTCAGGGCAAAAGGTGAGCCTCAATTTCGAAGCTGGAGAGTCATTGTCAACACCCTGCATCAATCAACCGAGGCATCTAGACCTGGCTTTGTATGTCATGGTCGCCATGGCCTTTCCTCAATATAATTTACATAAAAAATCAAAAAAAGATATGAAGTTTTCGATTAACTGATTTTTGCATGTATATGAAGAAAACTGGTTGCTCGGTTCAAGATTTTAAGGACATCAATTGTCTTTTTCATGGCTTCTTGTTAATTCTAAAGTTGTTAGATTCCAACTATTTTTACTTACGGTATCTGCGTGCGCATGCTGAATAATCAGTCTACCTTTGGTCAACGTAGGTTCGCAATGAAACCGTTCTTGTAAAGCACAATGACTGTAAATCCTCTCTAATAGAGAGAGGCAGGGAGAGGTTTGAAAGATGAAGCAGAGTCGTGACCATCAGCCTTATAGGCTTAGAAGGTCCTTAGTCAGGATGAGTATGCCACGCCCAATGGAACCAAAACGTGTTATTCCATGGTCAGTCGCTGACTTGCATTGCCAGGTGCAGATTGGTTCAACTCAATCGGTTAGCATGAGGGAAATTGCTCACAGGGAATAAAGGTGCCGTAGTCCAGAGACAAACAAAACGTTTAAGAAATCTTGGACTGTTGTCATGATAAAAGATAGCGAATTGAAGTAACAAGATAGTGCTCATGACATAATCGAATCAGGGCAATTTTGACGAACCAAAACTGAATCTCCGTTTGATTTTGACGATTCTTATCATAATTTAATCACTTTTAGCTAGACGTTAGCTTAGTGTTGGGGATAAAGGCTTTTTTCTCGTGTTCTCCAAAGAATCTCAAAGAACACTATTTAAGTCATGATCCATTTGCGAAACCATTACCGAAATTCAGCTTAATTTGAAGGTGGACAAGTGGCAACCACTTTAAGTAACTGCGGAGAGTTATGGCTGCCAATTTGATTTTAGCAAAAGTCTGCCCAGATTATCTGAATTTACACGGTTGGGTAAAGTACTCAGAAAAAGCAAATCGAAGAGTTGAGAAAGAGACACGCCCTTATGTCTTGGTATATCGTGGAAGACAACATAGATAACGATTTAGTGTGAAGCATTTGTGAGGTGAGATGCAGCATTTCACCGAAGAAAACAGATGAGTCAAATTAAAGTTCTTTTTTGAAAAGAAGCAAACTGAACAAAAAAGCACTTTAATTTGACTTTCATATCAATGACTTTTGACATATATTTATTCTAAATATTGGTTCTTAGAATTCTTTTTAATTGTAATTTAAGTATATTAGTAGCACCCAATTCTAATTCATAATGGGCCCTGTTGTAAAAAATTGAGCTTTAGCTTGCTTATTACAGGCTACCCACTTAAAACATTAGCTATGATCTATGAAGAAAAGGCATGCATTGGATGAGACTAAACCCAGATGGTTGTGACTTGCATCAAAATCAAAAAATCGAATAAGGTTAGGGAACATCCATGCTTCGAGATACCACTCTTGAATTACAAGTTATGCATACAAAAGAAACTTAAATGTTTTAGAAGCTAGCTATCGACAGCATAATTTTTTCGTTTTCCTTAACATTCCTAACGCTCTTCTTTGATTTGAAATTTACCTGACTCAAACACACCACTTCAGACATGTCATCCTGAGACAGCTACGTATTATTCATCAAAATCAGAGGCGTTCAGGTTACCTCTAGTTAGCGAATTTGCCCTGGCGAAGGATATCTGAGTTTGGCTAATTGAATTTCAGCAAAAATTCCGCCTCTGTCGATATGATTTAAAGAACGTGAAAGAAATTGTAATAGAGTTTGGTAGCAGTCTTCCAGCTGATAAAAGGCCAATTTGAGGCCAGGTGATATTTGCAAGATATCAATGATCGTATTCAAAGATGGCGACGCTTCTTTAGCGTCATTCACCAAGAGATTCAAACCAAATTTAACTTGATTATTTCCTTTTGAGAGACGTGATCATTCTAACCCTGCAGTCTTGATAAAAGAAGGCTTCTGTGTAAGGCTTTTTTGTTCTATGAGCGGGGCTGGTGAGAGAATATCCCCTTTTTGTCGAAACATGTGAACAACTTCAACTTAGCATCTTTCTCCCACGAAAGCATTATACTGTAGTTAGCAGATACGTTGATACCAATTCTACGTAAGTGTCTGTAAAAAGGCTCTCTAAATGGTTTTGAGCATTGATTAGATTATCTCACTTATTCCAAGTATAGTGGAATAAGAACATGCCAAAATATCTACAATGAAGAAAACCATACACAAAAGTTTAAATAATATGTTTTATTGACTGCTGAAGCATTATTATGCCGGAAAGGCTGTCATTCTCCCTCCTCTCTTCTTTAGCTCGCAGCACCACAAAGCTGGTCCCAACAAGGCAACTAGGATCCGACCCCATAACTCTCCAAGATTGAGGGATGGCTACTACAACAAAAAGCAATAGGGACTACTACTACTATTACTACTACTACTACTACTACTACTACTACTACTACTACTACTACTACTACTACTATTATTACTACTCCTGCTACTATTACTACTACTACCACTACTACTACCACTACTGCTACTACTGCTACTATTACTACTACTATTACTACAACTCCTTCTACTACTACTAATACTACTTTTACTGCTACTACTGCTGCTACTACTACTACTTTTCCTACTATTACTACTACCACCACTACTTCTACTAGTACTACTACTACTACTACTTCTACTACCACTTATACTACTACTTATACTACTACTGCTGCTACTACTACTACTACTACTACTACTACTGCTACTACTACTACTACTACTACTACTACTACTACTACTTCTACTACTGCTACTACTACTACTACTACTACTACTACTACTTCTACTACTGCAACTACTGCAACTACCACTTCTACTACTGCAACTACCACAACAGCATTTACAACTGCACACCTTATTGCCGAAATCTAAGGGGAGATAAATACCATTCACAAAAATCTCTACATAGATAGAAGGTTCCTCTCTCTGCAGAACGCGGGACTGTACATTGCGGGTCTATTTGCATTGACTATTCTCAGCTAGTCTCAGAAATTTAAAACGATAGCTGAACCACGTGTGAAGCAAATAACCGTTATGTGATGTAAGATATACAAAAACCAAAATATGTCGTATCGAAGGATGCATTGACAAAGCTGGTATAAGCCTGTAACGTATCAATAGAGCAATTAGTGACTCAGTGTCCGCGTTTTTCGCAATTTAATGAAATCAAAAGCTTTCCTTTCCTCATTGGGTAAATATCAGATTGCTCTGTCAGATACTTCATTGCTGTTAAAGACCATTTATTCCCTATCCGTCAATTTCTATCAGATGGGGGAGAACCGTTACGTTTCATCCTAACAAAAGACACTCAGGCAAAAATATTGGTAGTTGATTGAATTAGACTAACCCAATAAATTTGGCTTGAAGCTTCATTGCTCCCATGCTACCGTTAGATCTGAAATCAAAAGCTCGCGGATATCAGCCTAGAATATGGGAATAACCCAATTAGGTCTAACAGGAGAACGTTGTTTTAGAAATCCTCAGGATTTAACTAACAGCCCGCCCTAATATCTTCTAAATTGAATTTAGTGATATTTTACCACTTATTATATTATTGTATTCTACCGTCTTCTGAGCTTCAAAAGATCAAGCTATGCGCAAAGTGTTGAAATCCTGGGAGTAGACGCCTTTGTAGTGAGTATAATCATGGCATGAGTTAAAGTTTATTTAACCGTTTTAACTGCTTTTCTTATAAAGCACTGTTGGATTTCTGCTTCGAAGCACTAATCTCTTTACAACTTTCCTCTCAATAATTTTTCCACACAGTACAACCTTGTCTGAAACCAGGGCTAACGAAGATTCTGGTGAGCGCTTATGATCAATTGATATACGAAGGATCTGAACGAGGCGCCATCTGGAAGTAAACAGTGTCTCGCTTTCATGCTGTTGTGACTCATCATCATTTCAGTTGTAGGACATGACAAAGCAGAGAACATTTTCAAGGAAGCCCCTTCCTCCGCTGATCTGTGATCGGTCGTGACTATTCGCCTTTTTGGGTGCAGCACAACAAGGTCCCATACAGTTGCATACAGATTGGGAAAGTAACACATCCTTACAGTGAGACATAGAAGCTTGGCATCAAGAATACTTCGAGTGGATTCAAGTTAAGAACTCTCGTGACTGACAATGCTAAGAGAGAACTTCCACATCATGACTTGATTGTGAAATCTAGAAAATTTGGCATTTCAGATATTGAGAATCCTAACTTGGTTGGGAAAAATGGCATTTCTTTTCTAAATGACTTTGGAATTGAGATGTTGAGAATTGAAAGCGTTTACCCTAAGTAGTTTGAATAAACAAAGTGCTATAACAGATTTTATTTTCTTTACAAATTCTGATTCTGATTGACTTTAATTGAAGCTGGAAGACGTCTCATAAAAGCTAAATGCTCATTTGGTGTTGAGACAAATACAAGTGTCATTGTGGTGGCCTGAAGAAATGACAGTCGTATTAAAGCCATGACATGCTTGTCAGCCTAATGTTGAAATTGTCTTTTTGCCTTCCCTACATTGCGTTATTCCGTAATTGTCCATTACTTATGGACATTGGATTGAATAGATTTAGCGAAGGGATTTACTGATCTAATATTACTGTAGGTTGCATGCTGTTCAAGAATAGAGAACTGATATGGGTATGCTTACGGAATCAATGCAGCGAATGCCACGAAAGGCAACATCGAATCTTTCGAGAATTTGATGAGGCCTTCTGAAATTTTCTTTCTTGTTGTTTTTGCTGTTCGGGGTTAGTTCTAAGATCCTTCTGTTGGCAAGTATCACTACTGCTGGAAATTCGGGCTAATCCAAGCTATCATAATATTCATGTGTAAAGCAAACCTAGGTATTGCACATACCCAGGCCACATATTGCCCTCTCGTTGATGGTCCGTGGAAGGTCAATTGAAATTACAAGGTAAACACATTTTTCAATGTCATCTAATGCGTGGGATAAATGTCTTTAGAGTGCTAAAAACATTTGAAAAATTTTTCAACAGAATAAGAAACTTAAAATACGCTTTGGAGTGAATGCAATTATAACATGTAGTCCTAACAGCTTGTCAAACCATGCTTTTACTACTTTTAACAAAGAATTGCAATTAATATTATCTAGAAATACGTTCAACTTTTCGCCCGGTTCTCAACTGTCGTGTGGTCCCATCCGAAGAATAATTACGAATCGTTAATGTAGACTAATACTATATGTCTGTTAGACCAATTTTGAAATTGTAGTCTGTTTCAAATTCATATTTCTCAATCACCATTCTATCTTCGTTTTAAATCACTCCATGATCAAAAATTCACATTATGAAGTCAACAACTTCTAAATAAACATCCTTTTGAACTTATTCTCTTAGATTTGAAAATACTTACTTGATAAGTCTTGTGACTGGAATGTAGTATAATTTCATGTGGCTATGCCATGTTCCCAGCTTTGTCTTGGCAAAAATATGGCTAGTTGCTTTGTAGAATCTAATCTGCCTCGCCTGAGGTATCGACCAAATTTTACTGCTCGTTCCAATTTCTCAATAACTTTTTTGAGACTTCAATTCATTAAGTATAGTTAAAATCTGCCATTATACACATCTCTAGTCACAGGTAGTGTACAAATAGCTATCTGCTTCGACAAAAAAATAAAGACAATTTATAGCGAAAAACGGTTAACAGGAATATATGATAATAGAGAGAAAAAATGAATTGATAGTTAAAAATCTAATAATTCCGGATTAGGCCACAATTCATTCCTTCTTACAGAATGCGCAGTATGTGTACCTAATAGTGAGACACAATAATCTTTTTTTAAACTTCATTTTGATATATAAACTAAACATAAAAATACAAATCTCTCTAATAATAGGTAATTTGTACTCGGCTGACCTAATTACAGGTATTTCTAGTATAAGATAGTGAATGAATGAATGAAATAATTAGATGAAGAATAAAAGAAAAAAAAATTTATAAGAAGAATTTAAGGTTGAAAGAAGACCGTTAGTAGGATAGAAAGTCTGGGTTAGTACACGGTTTATTACGCATGCAGAATAAATGATAAATAATAAGTTGTGCGAATTATTATAGTCGTTAGTTATAAATCGTTAATAATAATAAGGATTATAATAATGATAATTATGCACGAATTTGTAAACAGGAATAACCTCATGTCAAGCATGCTGTTATCAAAAGGGTCCTGTAACAACGATTGTCTTATCAGAGCGAATTGTACTCTGCCACGCAATCTGTCATAAAAATATGCATGCACTTTCTGGCGACATTTGTTCCGCACTGTCTCATTCTTTGATACCCCAACCAAGACCGAACTTAGGAATTAAAGTTTTACGATTCCTGAATTGGCCTTCGTAGCCAACAGCGCACGAGAATTGTTTAAATTCTTTAAATCTTCTTAAGTAATGGAGGGGGTTGGCTGTTTCTCACGCAGAATTTTCTTTATGGCATATCTGAAGACTTTGCTTTACCTTGTGGTAAAAGGCGCTCACAATTAATCCATTCCTGCGTTACTTGAAACCTTTTCGGAAACAGGAGTACAGATCTGTCGAAGGAAAACAGACAGCGTGGCAATCGTTGTCGAATTCCACTGCGCCCTATTGATAAACCATTACTTCTCCTGTGCCTAGATTAAAAGCTTTTGATATTTTATATTCTTTAACAATTCATTATTCTTTTACAGCTAACAATTTAAATTTCTGTTTATAATGAGTTTCTCTTTCCAGCTTTTCTTTTTCTAAATCGAAAGTCGGTTGGGGCAACGCAGGCAAAAATTTGCGGAAGCTTTGTTGCTGAATCGGTCTAATTTCTAGGTAGTTTATCAACAAACTGATTCTAAAGAATAGCAATATCAACAGAAAATTGTTTGGAATAGTCAACTTTTAAATGCCATATTTCTCTAATTATCTCTCTGTAACATACGAAGTTGTGCGAGATCATAATAAAAACAGAAATCTCTGGAAGATCTGTTGACAGCTCTATCAATGGACAAGATTCTTAACAATCTTCTTCATATCACTTACTTGATTAGCCCTTTAGAGAAATCTTCACTTACTATAGGTGTTCAACCGAAGGGCATGGTCGATGAACTTCGACATCGATGATCCAATGCCTTATGAGAGGGGGGTTTAGGACACGAGAGGATGCTTCGATAAAAACTTGGCCCTTATTTCAACGAAATCAGAAACAATTAGATGGAGAATCATAAACAACTGAGCAGCGAATTCAAACTTAAATCTGGCAGAAGACAGAGGCTTACGCTAAGCATTTTGGGAAGTAAAAAGAGCTTTAGTACGGTAGATTTCTCGAGAACAGTAATGATTGTAGCAGTAAGCTGTAATTTCAAACGAAAAATGCATTTAAAGTCGAGAGGTTGTCAGACTGCCTTCGCTATGTAAAATGCAACTATGGATGGATCAGGTCGAGTTCTACAAGAGATTGAATGACGATTCGGGTTAGCTCAGTTGATTTCAATATCACTACAGCTCTCGCACAAAGTAAAGAATTGAAATGCATTATAAATCGACTTTGTAGCATTCTTTAGTACGTCAGCCAAGATAGCAGTAAGTCTGGTTCTCTAATAACAAAATATTGAAAATACAAAACAATACTTACAATTTGCAGAAGAGTTGCTTAAAAAGGATAGTGCTTGAGATGTTTCTTTGATTCTGTATATTCAACTGCAATGGTCGTTGCTCATAGCTTTTATATCAACACTCCAGTGTAGGTGGTCCCTTGGATACGTCATCATCAGCTTCGTAATTCGTAGCGATCTTTGTAAACGAGATAAGCTACTTTGAGGCAAGTTTTCTGTGGGACACCCTGGTAAAGGCCCGCGAGAGCTGGCTCTGAGAGAGCCTGATAAATTACTTCCTAAATCGATTTGAATTCGGAAAAAGTATGCCGTTTGAAGCTGCAATTCCTTGCTTTTGACTAAGATGGCCAGGCACTCTTTGAAAATATCATAAATTTCTCAACATCAATAATATGCACGGCGCTCCTCTGATGAATTCCATTTGCAGAATGTACGGAAACTGTCTCAGCAAATGGAACTTACGTCGAACGAGTTACTGTCTGACTTTAACGTCTCAAAACATCGTAGTTTACTTTTCATTAAGAGAGTCAACAAGATAGAGACCGAATGCTTTAAGATGAAACTTGTATAAACGTGTTGAAATGGGACACCTCAGAAAAGTCTCTCTCTCCACATGGAGCAAAATCAAGGGTCTATGAAATTGTGTAACACTGTTTCATACCAGATTTAGGTGGTTAATTACTCCCAAACACCCCATCCCCTTGCAAAAAAATCAACATAAAATGTCGTATTGTGTTAGAAGGCTCTGTTCGGTTTCAGGTCGTTACGATCATTCCAAGAACTTCCATATTTTATAATTCGTTATCACTTTAGTATTCCATGAGGTAAACAGCACAGCATAAGTGCAACTGGCTCATCAAACTATCAAACTATCACGAGATCAAGATTCTAACCTTGGCTGATATTTATCTGATCATATTACAACTAATGTTTCTAGTTAGAAATAGCATGAGATGGCAAGCAGAATCTAGTGTTTAGATCAGCGGGGCAGTTCGGAAAGAACCAGAAAGCAGTAAATTTTTCAAAACTGGGACAAGACATGATAAGATCTGTTTAAATCGAGAGTTAGAATAATCGTTGGGAAACATTAAAATCGCTATACATACGCAATAAATCTTAAAAATGCTTTAAATATTTACTTTTGGATTCTTGTGCATAGATGGATGGATTTTTCGTAGAAAACTTAACAGCAATTAATGATCAAAGAATAGGAGTTTACAATGAATGTTGATATCAATATTGATAATCATGTTCGCGGGTAAGTGATATCATAGTTTTGCTGGGTATAGCTTTCTTATCTACAGCTCTTTCTTCTGACACCAAGTTTTAAAGCACTTTGCAGTAAATTTTTACAGACCTTCGCACTCTTTAAGTGCAAAGCTGTTATTGTCATAAACACATTACAAAAAAATCATTATCACCATCATTATTACTGTAGCAAACGTTGGACTTACCCTGACCATTTATATCACTGGCACTTTTCTTCCATCTTTTAGCTCCTTCTGTTAAAACCATATACCATTCTCTGTTATCCTCTTCATCTATTTCTTAGAAATGCCTGTATTTAGGCTAACCGAGTACAAATTACCTGCCATTAGAGAGATTTGCATTTCTATCTTTGATTTATAAATATCAAAATTATGTTTAAAGAAATTATTGTTATCGCTATTATCGGTATTAACCAGAATCTCATCCATCATTATCCATACCACTTATTACATCTTTTGCTCCAGAAACAAACCATGGTCAAACCCATAACTTCTTCCTTATTAACCAATATCTAGTTTATGATACATATTTTAGCTTTTTCTTTTCTATATTCTTATTGCTGTTAGTTGCTGTAAGCCAGCCAAATACAAGTTACCTTTTTAGTGAGATTTGCATTTTTAGCCGTTATAGTATTCAATACAAGAATGAGGTTTAAGAAAAAACTTAAGCAAGTCTCAATACAGGCAAGTCCGTTTTGTAAATTTATCCATGAAACCACTGAATGTGATGAGCAGATTGTCGAGTTCTTTCTTCAACACGATACTCGAGGAAGCTCACGATTATAAGATTAATGAGTGTTACCATCCGATCGACTTACTACACATTATGTTGTAGAAATAAAGACTGAACTGAACTGTTTACTTTTTAAGATTGATTTTAAATTATACCTTTTTATGTATAGTTATGTTATTCAGGCAAGCCATTTGCAAACTGTCACATCATAGAGAGGTTTATATTTGCATGCTTAATATTTCCATGAATAAGAAGTTTAAAAAAACATTACCATGGTGTAAACAGTTATTAAAGAACGTTAGGAACACAATGAAACAGACGGCACGGTATTAGTTTCCTAGACTAAAACAGCAAACCATGCAAGTTTCATTATGCGTATATGCTTGTCAAAGTGATTAGCATCTTTTGCACATAAATAGATCCAGCTTAATTGCCTTAGAGATGCGCAGGATTGCAAACTAAAACTTTGCAATCGTGGGTGGCTCAAAATTCTATTTTGATGCAGGCTTTTCTAAACTAAATTAACGAATGCTGTGTCGATGGCTTCTTGAAATATTTGCTTTTTCTTCTTCTACAACGGATGATCAATTTATAACGCTGTTGATCAAGGAAGTTTATTTTTAAACGTAGCCAATATAGCCCATTGATTGTTTGTAAGTACCATAATAAACAGAAAACAATACGGTTCATCGTGTTAATCAAGTAAATCTGTCCACGTATGGTTGCCTCTCTGCCCGATATTGCATTGTAAATGACTCCATACCTTTGTGTGAATTCATGAAGGTTTTCAAAGATTTCCATTTCTTCTGTGTTTATCCAATTTGAGTTGCTTTGCGCAAACTACAATTCCTTAAAATAACTTATTCGACGACTGCGTTACAAATGAGATAAACACTCTCAGAATTTAGCTCCAATTCTTGAAAATAGACCGATATTAAATTCTTTCTGTTATATTTGGTGTTTATTGAGAGAAGCCATAGTCTAGTAACGCTTCAAAGATTATCTTCATTTCTTCCCAAGATAGCTCGGGGTGTCCTAGACAGGATATTCATCTGTTAAAAGAAAGCTCCATAATACTCGGTGGTAACAACTTGGGTCAGAATGTTTCTGCAGCACCTTCGCACATTAAACAAATTCCCTTTCGTAGTACTGCGTACATCGTAATTTTTGTTCATTAAAAACTTGGTGACCGAGACAGGCATTCGTCATGAGAAATCAACGAGAAGCTGTAAGCTTACGTAAATATGCTCGATCGACAACGTGATCATGAATACAGTTGATTGAGACTAAAACTTGTCTGGTTAATGCAATCATTAAAAACTGAAACATGATTGAACGTATATTTAACACAAGATCCACTGTTGTCACAGTGGCATTGTAAAAAAACGTGTCAACAGGCTATGGACATTGCAAAGGTATATTTACTTGATGGAATGCGAGTTTTTAACTATATTTACATGACGTTTTCAGTCTGAGTTCAATGTGAGGCAAACTCCTTGCAATACCCAATGTGAGATGTGTTCGTGCGTAGCAAGATCTGCCTCAAAAACCAATCCAACACCCATAGCATTGCGTCTTTCTGATGTTACATAGACAGGTGTCCGGAAGGTGTTCTACAAGAAACGTACACATTAGCATGGATGAAATCTTAAGAATTTTTTATCATCAATCATTCTAAATTTGTTGATTTTCAACGATAAAAGTCTTAGTCATAAACATCAATTTATTATGTTGTGTCCAAAAGCCTGACATAAAATATCATAACAAAATACACTGCTTTGAATTCTGAAATGCACTGCTTTCAAAATATAGATGATCAGTAATGACCTCTTCTATTGAGAACAAATTTTACAAAGAATGCTGAGTACAATATCTTTACGTTGTATACAACGGAGAAATAGTTCATAATGCGGTTATTCCTCTCTGATCTATTCATCAATACACACAAAGCATCGGCCCATTCACGCAGTGCCTTGGCTACAGAAGTGTGCAACGATCAACGTGCCGGAAAACGCTTTGCTTGTAGCAACTGCTGCACAGAAACACACAGAGTGTCACACACAGTGACACGGTGACACACGCAGTGACACAGTGACACACGCAGTGACACAGTGACACACACACACACACACACACACACACACACACACAAATACAAACATACAAACATACAAACACACACACACACACACACACACACACACACACACACACACACACACACACACACACACACACACACACACACACACACACACACACACACACACACACACACACACATCTGAAAACCCACGCAAAATTCAATAGAAACTGTTGGGAGCTAAGCCATCCTTTGTCATAGGCATCTTATGGCGACAAAATAGAGAGAAGAGCAAGAAATCCGAAGGAGTGGACAAGATCACAATGCAACATGGTTTGAAATGGGAATAACCAATTTGCCATTCTTAGTGGGTGGTATGGTAAAATTTTAAAATGTGTACGGCGCCTCAAGATACCCAGATGAGCTATAATTACCTTGTTTAGACTAAAATTATACAAGATATGGAAGTTTCATTTGATTACTGTAGCAACAACAGAAAGCTTCTCTCCCTTTGGTACTTTGAGTCTGGCAAATGATTGGGCACTGGGTTATTCTAATTAATCCGAAATTAGAAGAAATTAGAGCGCTAATCTTGAAAGGACCAGATGAAAACATCAATAAAACAATTAGTTTATTAGATAAGATTTGCCACAACATTCTCGATAGCAACATGGTCAACAAAGCATGATCGATGCAAGAATGACATCGAGGATCGTATCAACGATAAGCAATGCTCTGCTTCAATGATTGTCAGAAGTTTCCCATTTGAACGAGCAAGCAAATCCTCTCTTCAAACTGCAAGCCACAGTCACAAGACAAAGATAGATACTTCTAGATATCACCCGTGCTGCTTTAACAGCATCACTGCATGTCCAAGCTTACACATCGCTATATTTGTCAGGAAATTCAATAAAACTTATCCTGATCAGCTTCAGTTATATGTTAGATTCTACAGGGACTTAAAATGCTTCCTTTTGATCACCCAAGGCAGAATATGCTCGGTTCTACAAATCGAGCGGCAGGAAAGCGCAGGACGAAGTTAAGGAGCTCACTGGTAATGTCCCAATGTCTGTATCAGCTAAAAAAACAAAAGAGACCACCTCGTTTTCGTTTGTGCTAAACCAGGGAGCTTCCATTAGCTTACGTAGACACATACTAGGAGCAATCAAAAGGTTTATCTATTGCACAAACTGTGCATTTCGTAAAACGAGTTGGCGAGGGCACATCGTAAGACAGAAGCTTTCTCTTGACAGAGCACCCTAAAATATTTGACAACAGCAAAGGCTCGTCATATCCAGTATCATACCTGCAACTTGAGTTTGTGTGCTTCTATCGGAATCACCTTCAAGATTGGCAGCTGCTCAACAAGTTGTTTTGGTCTCGGCCTGTCTAAATGCGAGAAATCCAAGTTCCAGGATGCCCCTTCTAGGTACAGACCACGAATAAAGCAGCCAGTATGAGCGTGCTCTGTCACTTCATCAGGTGTCCTGTACTTCGTTACAGACGTGTACAGCGTAGAACGATCGAGTGGCCAACCGTTCTTGCGACAAGCTGCTTGCACTAGTGCTGTTAAGTATGATTCTGGAATGTGTAGGCCAGAAAGCCAGATCACCGCTGGCTCACCATCGTTCACCTTAAAAAGCAAGCAGCTTCATTCATGAATAAATTCAACACGTATTCAAATCATCCCCAGATATGCTTTTACCCATGGCGACAACCAATTCTCTTCATGAAAGGACATACATGATTCTTTTTTGCATATGGGAGTTGCAAAACGCGGCAAAGTAAATGGCAATTGGAACGAATCCAAAATATAAACAGAGCTTTAACAGTAAGCTATTGAATTGGACATAAAAATATGCATTATAAAAATTGACAATATTCAAAACTTATAAAATAGTTTCTTTGCTATCAAATTAAAGTCACTAAAAAATTCTGATTTTCTTCAAAAAGAAGAAAGTGCGTTTGCTGCTAGAGCGTTGTAGCATAGAGCATCGCATATCAGCAACATAATTCTCATCGTGAGACAATTATGGCTGCGATCGATGAAAATACAATCAAATCTACAATAAGCTGTAATATAAGGAGCAATTCTACATGTGTTAGAATGGCATTCCTATTTACATATCTTCTAATTGAGGATAAAAATCTTCCATGCGAAGGGCAATATACAGATTAAGATAATCAGAAGAGAGCAATCCGGAAATTTTGATTCCAAGTCAGATTGTTTGACAACCACCCAGGTCACAGAGTCCGATAAAGATCACTTTAAGCAATTTGAAAATCGATTTAGAAGTCCTTGAGCAGCTTTTCAATGGTCACCACGAAAATACGTTGCAATTTAGAATGGAGAGCGATGATAAGATCAAAGCAATGAGATCAACTTAAGCCCTGGATAGCTATTAAACTATTTTAGCATATTCTTTGCCAATCTGCTTAGCTTTCCACCTGAAAAAATGGATTTGGTGGAGTCTACCACTTACTGCTTTAAATAGAAGTCTTTGCGTTCGGACGGATGGGGAATTTATTGATTAGATTAACAAATTAGGCACAGATTGGCTCATCAAAAGTGTGTGATTATTTTAGCAGTGCTCTCTCCACATGAATTTGGCTGCCTCTAAATCTTTGCATAGTCTTGTAGGTTCATCAGTCTGCTGGGTTATCCTATTTTGCGCTAACTTTCAAATAGGACTGTATTTAAAGGAGCAAAAATGACCCCATTTAGTCTAATAGGTGGTCTAAAGAGCAGTTTGAAAGATGCGAAATCACACAGTTGTCTTGTTTCAAGACGGATCGCGAGAAATTCAAAGAATTGAAAACTTTTTGCATGGAAGGTTTGCAAAATCATTAATTTAATGGATCAATTAATGTAAAGACCCACCGATATCCAGAGAGAGAAGTTCTATCAAATTCAAAAATTTTACAGGACGACCTAAGGCGTCCCTACAACACAAACTTTGAATTTAATACCTTGTTACTTATTTTCTAACACAAATATTTCTGATGGTTTAGCCTGCGATTGGCATACAAATATATTCTTGTTTTCCATAAGTGCATCGTTTTTGTGTCATGAGGAAAATTCATTTTGTATAATTTCATTGCCATTTTTTGCGATCAATCAAAAGGATGCTGAATGGAACATCGAATATAAGTTTCCAAGCAACAGAAACTGACATAGGCTTTTATTGAGATGAAAGGGAATGACGCATATATTCTTGATATTTCAGATCCTTTCGATTTGTATCTGCCTATTCACTTCTTTCTAAAAATGCATACGCATTTTAAAGACTCCTTATAACCAAACACGTATGCATGAAGCCAACACCGCTCAGCGTCTTCTATGGCGGAGATTTGAAGATCAGTACTTGATGACAAAACAAGCAGATTGCTTGTTTGACGAGAAACAAAATTTCCACATACCCATTTCGTGTACTGTTCATGTCGATGCAAGAAATGCTCCATCCAGCTTCCAAGCAATTTAAGAGTAGCAGGTGCCAACTTGCGCCAGCTTGGTGGTAGCTGTCCGTTGAAGAGCGACCTTGCCACCTCATCCAATTCGTTATCCATGCCTACTTCACCCGCCAGGGCCTAACACGATAGAAGAGTAGAAAATCAACAATCAATGACACTCAATTATTCAGAAGGCGACGTTCCTTCCAAGATAATATTTTTGAGAATATTCTGCATGGAGCGGCAACAAGAGGATTAAACTGAAATCATTAACATTCAGGTTCAACTGAAATCACATCTTGAACGGTGTGAAAAAATTCCACACTCACCCGCTTGAGATTCATCAAAGTGCTACCCATTTTTGCGATCAAGACATTGAATCTATCAAGCTCCTGCAGAAGGACAATTGTCGTTGGTGTCATTTCAGAGATATTCTTCCTGATCAGAGGCATGTCATACTGAGGTGGCAGCTTGCTTTCGATATCTTTGGCTATTTTGCCAATGAACTCTTCTCGGCTTATACCTCCACTATCGACGCCAGTCTGTGGCTGGAGGTCTACTAAATGCGCCCAGATGTCTTTAGCTGCGTTCGTGTAGTAACCTATTTCGGCATTGGCGTGCAGACCGAAAACGTTGGGAGTGTTGGATAAAGGCAGCAGTTCGATTATATCCATGTAGACATCTCGATTGCAGTCGGGTCGCAGCCCTTCCTTCTTCGAATTATTCCCTTTCGACTTCTTCTCCTCGATCTTTTTCTTCTCTTCCTTGGTGATTATCGGCTTCGGTATGAAGTAATCGACCTGGTCATCAGAGTAAAAATGGAACGGCTGGAACGTGTCGAATATGAAGTCGCCCATGTACTCGTCCATATACGTATTAACGACACGCCTGTCAAAGTCGTCAATCACACGACCTCCGTACATTACCTGCAAAGGAAATTTGCATAAGCATGAATCCTTCCAACAAATATCGGTGAATACTGTCATTTTTGTAATCACTTCAAAAGAGCCATACGGGATACAAATTTCAGTTTAAACATTGGAAATTTTTCAAGCATGCTATTTCTCAAACGATTCGTGTTTGAATTACAATGAAAAATGCAAAATTGAATCTATTTGTACGTAAAGATGTCTTTTTATTAGATAACGTTACAGATTGTGAAGCGTAATCATTATCCGTAATCAATAATATGGCACGGAAAGCTAAATGGGGCAGCTCTAATGCCAGAAGTTGCATTATGCGGATACAGACACTTTATAGGACCCTCATGAAAAGCACTTTCGAGTGACTAAGGCCTTCCTCTGTAGATATTTGTATTATAATTATTATTATTATTATTATTATTATTATTGTATGCGTAATAAACCCTGGACTAACCCAGACCTTCTTTCCTACTAACAGTCTCCTTGCAACCTATAATTCTTCTTATTAAATTGTTGTTTTCTTTTTCTTTTTTCTATTCGTCATCTTATTATTTTATCCATTCATTCATTTTTTTTATGCTAGAAATACCTGTTATTAGGCCAGCCGAATACAAATTACCTATTATTAGATAGCTTTGTATTTGTATGTTTAGCTGATATGTCAAAGTGAAGTTTAAAAAAAAATTATCATTATTATTATTATTATTATTATTATAGATGAACGGTCATCCGAGCAAACGATTTCAGTTAAGGGGGATTGATAGGAAAGAAGCGACAGTCAGTTCGTAATCATCAATATACGGGCTACAAATGAGAGACAAAAAACCCTTTAATTCGGTTTGAAATAAAGAATCACTGTCTAGACTACGGAGTAAAACATCTTTAATACAACTTAAGTTCTTGAATTATCTTATTTCTTATACTGATATTCATTAGTCTGCATTTCGGCCTCCACAAAATACTTCTCATTGACCAGGAAAAATGCTGCGTCCCATTTGAGTTGTTGACTAGATATGAGACATTTCCCACTCCATTTGAATGACCTTGAATCGTTGCCTTCTCTTAAGAATTCAGATAAATAGGGCAGTGCCATGGAAATTGCATGCTGATAAACCATGAAATAGAATACGAGAGGCAAACTGGTTCGGCAGAAACAAACAGAGGCTCAAAACATTAGCATACCTCTCCGATCAGATATTTGAGACTTCCCCACGGCACCTTATTATCTGCCAAGTCGTGTGCTTTTGTGAGGTATGTGCCCAGAAGTTGCATTGATACGCGGAAATCAGACTCGTTGAAATCGTATGGGATGTTCCATCCGATCTTCCCGTACTTCCGTCTCTCTTGTACGACAGCGTGGAAGAAGGCCAGCACATAAACGAGGGCAGGGTACGTGGTGTGTGGGCATTCTGATAAAGCAGCATTTGTTATCTTGTGGTAAGTACTTCTCAAGTTCAACTTCAGGCCATTTGGTGGTTCTGTTACGACCTAGAGCAAAGAAATTCAGAGAACGTCAATAACGCTTAAGAATATAGCCCATGTATTTTATTTTATTTTCATATGAGAACTGTTTCTTTCGTGCGGATAATTCTTTAGTGTGTGTGCTTGCTTACAACTAGAGGTTTATAGCTCAAAGACATGTTAGGTCTTAAGTTGAATTCTGGATCACACGAAGAGGAAGAAGAAAGGAAGAGAGAAAGAAGGAGAAAAGGAGAAAGAGGAGACAGAAGAACAAGAAGAAAAGAAGAAGATAAAGAAGGAAAAGAGGAAGAAAAGGAAGATGGTGAAGAAGAAGACCCAGGGGAGAAAGAAGAAAAAAAGGAAAGGAAAGAAAGAAGAATAGGAAGAAGAGGCTGAAGAAGAAGAGAGGGAACAAGAGGGAAAAGGAGAAAAAGAGAAAGGAGGGACTGAAGAAAAAGAGAAAAAAGAGGAAGATGAAGAAGAATATGAAGAAGAAGGAGCAGAAACAAGAGGAAGATGAAGAAGAATATAAAGAAGAAGAAGCAGAAACAAGAGGAAGATGAAGAAGAATACAACGAAGAAGAAGAGTGCTGCTGCCAAAAAATTGACCATGCCATTTGAACTTTTCTTGAACACTTCAGACATACAAGTGCATTGGATAAGCTAAATTCAACTGGTTGTTTTCTATTGGTGCCATGAAAATTAACGTTAGGTAAAGTGGAAGAGGAAGATAGTGCAGCCAGTAATCCAAAATAAAGGCATTAGGCATCGCTAGATATTTTGAAGGTTGTTCACTAGCTAATGATAGAGTAGAAAAATTCTTGACAAGAAATTAATTGACTCACTTTCAACGATCTTTGCAAAATTCCAATAGGAAATTCTGGTGTTGGGTCTGTGGTCAGCCACAATCTGAAGTCTGGATGCGGTTTGTTTATTCTTTCAAGGGCTTTTTCTAGCTCTCTAAGCCATTTAACCAGCAAGTGGCAATTTTGAAGCATCAGCCAGTGTCCTCGACTGATAGCTGCTTCCAGAAGCTGGAGGGCAAGCTGTTGACAAACAAATAATGATCAAAGCCAGTGTGCCGAGGAAGAGCTTTTAATGAACGACAAAAGAGGTGATATCGATTAAGCTAGATCTATGATCAGCTTTGAAAGGTTTGCAGAGGGTAAGTCAAAATCTATTAGATAATATATCTGCATTTGCAATCTAGACAGTAATGCTGCATGCGAAAAACTTTGAAAATTTGAACAACACATGAATAAGATCGCCTGATAAGCCAAGCATTTGCTACTCTTTTTGTTTGAAAATACGTGGTTTTGAGCCTCAAACAAGAGCTCTTGATTTCACATCAAGCGTTGAGAATCTGCCATCTACCAAACACAGCTTAAAGGACCTCTCCGATGAACTTTTTATTTTGGGATATGGTGCTATCAAGAGTCCAGATCTCGAATCCGTGGTTATTGTTTGATGTCTTGTGCCGTTTTCGTTTTACAAGCGTTTCAAATCAGACTTCACCGAAAAAACGAGAAAAAACGAGAAAAAATGACAACGCAAAACCTTCTTTGTGACGTCACAAAGTATATCCCGACAAATCACGAGAAGTTTGTGAATCTCGGCATTTTGAGCGACTTGCAATGAAGGTGGCGTCAGCAGTGTATTGGAAATGGTGTCCACTATTTGGTTCGTGAGCCGATGAATTCTCGTGGGAAAAATGAACGACCGAGAAGGCTTTGTGACGTCACAAAGTAGATCTCCTAGAAGTCTTTTTGAGCAAATTCTGAACTCGAGAGCGAACTTTAAACTCTTATAAAATGAAAATGGTATGAGATATCAGAAAAATAATCGCAGATTCAGAATCATGACTCTCGACAGGATTTAATTCGGTAATAAAAAAATTTCACCAGGAGGCCTTTTAAAATGCGTCATGGATTGATGAATGGTGCTTGGGGATGGAAAGCAGTCTTATGAATGCATTCACAAGCCATGTTATTCAAGATTGCAGCATGAGAATGTGAAAACACAAATAGAACTTGGCTGACGATGAAACTGAATAGGTAAGTCTCAAGCAACATACTTTCTCTTGACCTTGTCCCATTGCTAAAAACTTAAGTTTGTTTCCACTGAATCCAGTCCTTTCGGCCAACTTCATCAAATCACTCGCAGGATCCGATCCCGGACTCAAAATGAATATGATGGGCGAGAAGGGGGTTGATTGCTCGAAAATTGCTTCGAAGCTTATCACCGGAGGAGTCACAAAGCGCTCTCCCATCCTCCCAATTACGAAATTGGTTATCGCTCGGTAGATGCGATCCACTCTGAAACATCTCAAAAGAAGCAGTCTTTGAAAGTCGGTAAGTATTTCGTTGTATTTTTCTGGAAATGGAGCTTCTTCAGGAGCATCAAGGTCCACCCACTGTTGAGAGAAAATGGCGAAATAGATTTTTAACAAGGTCCACCAACTGTTAAGAGAAAATGGCGAAATAGATTTTTAACAAGGTGCAACCAATGTTTAGAAAAAGGGTGAAAAAAATTGCTAGCATGGAAACCAGTAGCTAGGTACGCTACTGTATCGATTGAAATTTGAAGCGACATCTTCTTCGGGGCTTAATCGATTTCTCGATATCTAGATGACTTGTTCCCGCAAGTAACATGAGAATAAAAAGCGAAATTTTATCTTTGCAGAGCCTTCACTTGCATCCATTATCATGACGCTACTGAAGACACTCACCTCCTTCCAGACATGCCTGTCCCTTTCTATGTCATCAGAGAGAGTTGCAAACTTATCCGGCACAACATTAGCCAATTTTTGAATATCTTCCCATCCTTGATCCGTAAGCCAGCGATATGGTTTCTTCCTCGCACCTTTCTCTAAAGATATGTTGCCTTTGATAAAGAAATCCAGTTCATCGTGGTTTAGGTTGTTGTCAGCTTCCATTATCTTCGCCGTCATTTGGAAGGAAAACAGCAACTTGTGTCGCTCAAAAAGGCCTAAAAACACGTGAATTCAAATAGGAAAAGCCGTCAATTCATGTAACTCAATTCGCAGTTTCAGACATGGATATTCGACAATTATATTCAAGGTAGTAAATGATAAATAGTAAAATAAATGATTAAAGCTTCACATTCTAATCACATCTTGACTGCTTCTTGAAGAGTGCCTATTTTAGACTACACGAAGGTTCTCTAACCATTTTCAACGAAAGCCATTTTAAAATTTAGGTCACGGATGGAGGACCTATGTTCACATAACACAATATAGTTCTCTATGAAGCTTTGCCTAGGCCATGTCAGACAACACGTCGGGTGGCAATATGGCCCGCGGGTGACGCATTAGACGGACCTGATTCATACAATGCGTACATCTGATGATATGATGAATAGTTGGCATCTACCTACCAGTGCAAGCATAATTGTAAAGGTTAACGGTTAACGTATCCATGATATTTTTCAATCGTTTCGCGAGGATTGAATCCGGCAAACTTTTGCGCAATGACAGATCAAAAACTTCCAAGAAAGAGTTGAGTGAGTATTGATACATCGAGTTGATGTTGGACATCTCTGCCAAGACGAAGAAAAGAACAGCCCCTAATTTTGCGGCCGGCCTGTAGCCATCTCTCAGCTTATCTATATCGATTGCTGTCTTCGCACCAAGCTTCAGCTTTTCTGCAACCTGAAATAAATAAAACGATGTTTCGCTCATTTTATATTCTTTGTTACCAGTAAACAAGGACTAGTTTTCATCTCGTACAGAAATCCCACAGATACGACACTAAGTTGACCGTTCACTTGATGTGAGATAACTTCTGGCTTTCAAGCATTGCAAACATTTTCAGCCACGCAGCAAATACGGACAGGGTTGCTGGCCAAAACTGAGTCGAGTTTTTAAGAAATGGCATCAATGACAAAAGTGTAGGTTCAAAGCGCAAGGAATTTTGGTTACTTTGGGGCATGGCCGGCTAACTAGTTGGCTAGAATACGTGACATGTGTTCCTGACGTTGACACTCCATCTTCTATGCTTCGTCCACTGTTCACCACCACCGTTCATCGTTCACCGTCCACCGCCCACTGTCCACCGTCCTCCGTTCACCATCCACTGTCCACCGTTCACCATCCACCGTCCACCGTTCACCATCACCAGCAAATGCATACCACCATCATCATTGTTGCAGCAAGCACACATGCCCAGCGTGAACGTGGTCGGACAACACAAAGCAGTGACAAAACTGCTCAATCATGGGTGCTTACCGACTGGCCCAGAACAGCAAACGAAGGCGCAAGCAACTTCGTTCAAATCGTCATCACTAACGGCGGCCAAAACGACGGCCTTTGGATCAGATAAATATCTTGTGATTGGAGCACGTTAAGACTCACGCAGGATATTGCTGCAACGCGTATCATATCATATATTGTGCTCTGTAATACTCTGTCTCATAGTGGCACCAATACGTAGGTATGCTTTTGCTCCTCCCGGCGGTTATTGGTACAGGACATACAGCAGGTGCTATGATGAGTAATTGTGTAGCTCAAACTGGCACAGATATGATATCACATTACTTAAACCACTCGCATCGATTAATAGCACTGCAGACATTACATATAATTAAGCCTGTATTCATTTAATTCACAGTGAAACCGATATTCTACTTATATCAATTCGAAATCCACTTGATTCGCCCACTGTCAGATACTGACGTATATCATTCAAGTCATTTTTATTTTTCTTATGGGTTTTAACTTGCAGGTCCACATCGGCCATTTTGAAGCTAACATAGTCAAACCTGCTTTGTTAAATAAAAAATTTCTAAACTTCATTTTGATATATGAATTAAACGTACAAATAAAAATCTCTCTGATAATACGTAATTTGCATTCGGCTGGCCTAATTACAGGCATTTCTAGTGGAAAAATGAATGAATAGGTAGATGAAAAAGCCGGAGAAAGGTAAACG